>JAODUE010000014.1:2784564-2808979 GCA_027564755.1 Amblyopsis hoosieri
ATATATATATATATATATATATATATATATATATATATATATATATATATATACACACACACACACTAGGCCTACTTAAATTACCAGAGTTCACTTCAAGACAGAATTATCATCAATGCGTTCTTCTCCAGGTTTAGAAAGTTTTGGATATGAGCTGCTGATAACTGCCAGTAATTCCCTGTAAATAAAATAAAATACATTTTCGTAATGTATTAAAACGTACAAAATTGCGTGTAATAGAGTTAGCCTTTTTGCCATGACTTATAGTCACCTAAAATAAGGCTTCATATTCTACAATTATTAAGATACATTAGCCTATAGAATATTTAACAAGTACAGTAAAACACCTCTTAACAATCATGCAGTGCATGGAGCCCACCTGAATCCTGTGATGAAAATTGGCCAATTTGACTGGAGTGCGGAGCGAGTTCAGTCAGCGATGAGCCCCACAGTTCACGCTGCTCCCTCGACAAACTCCCCCAGCGAGGCGGAGGGAGGGGGAGCCCTCTCTGAGGGCTGTCACGCTGCATGTCATCAGCCTGGTTAAATTGCACTGCCGGTAGGTAACAGCAGGGGTCACATGAGGCCCTATGTGGACTGCAACACGTAACGCATGGTGGACCGCACTCTGAAGGCCGGCCTGTAATGACTCCAAAACATCCCGATAAAGATTGAGGGGCAGCTGTTTTCATCTAGAACCATGTTGCCTCTGACATGCGCATGCACGCACACACACACACACACACACACACACACACACACACACACACAGTGGATTAAAGACAAAGCAAAGCGGTGCAGAGTAACATTACAAAGGGCTGTAAGGTGCTGGTTATTTCGCACTACACGAATCAATAGATTAATATTGTGCCGATAGATAACTGTAAAGGGGCGGTTGTTGGGATAGGGGGTGGGGGCATTCGAGTGTATACATGATTTTATATCTCAGGTACGATTAAACAAGCTAGCTATCAACTTAAAGTGCAGTTTATCTTGGGGGTGTTTGGGGTGTCTTGCTGCTGCTGCCATGCTAAACACAAAGCCCTCATGTGACTGCGAGAGGCCTCAGTTGGGCAGACAGCAGTGGGAGTTAACCAAGCTAATTAGGAGCGGCTGACATGTTAAAGTGAGCCGAGGCTCGGCAGTCAGCTCCATCACATATGTTTCCTTTGTGGCGGGTGAAGTGGCTCCTTTGTTTGTGAATTGATGGCGTTTCGCTCTGCCGTCCCTTTGGGTAGAGGCACTGACCTGCGGAGGCCCCGGCAGCGAGAGCAGCCTCTTTCTCTGTCTCCCCAATGCCTGCTGCTCCAGCTGTCCTGCGCCCCGTCCTGAAGCCTAAATCTTCCCAGAGCCCACGGATGCTCTGCGAGACGGGCAACACCTGTAAAAGAGTGGGCACCCCCTCCGCCCAGGTATGTGGAGGCAGGCTGCCCACCTGCTCCTGTGCTCTCTGGGCCCTGCAGCTTAAATGCTCATTTTGTGCCTCTCAGCACGGGACTTATTGATATAAATAGCTGTGCACAAAGTGCACACTCTGTTTTCCCTTGGTCTGATGCAGTAGGCGTGTTTGTGTGTGTGTGTGTGCGTGCATGTGCGTGTGTGTGTGTGATTATATTCAATGGCAGCCTCTTTCAGGTAGGGATGACATATGAGCAGTCTGGACGCAGGGTAAATGACAATCTCTGCTATATTCACTGAAAATTATTATGCTGGGATTGACATACATCGAAATGGACAACACGATATCTTATACAGTATGTAGACAAAAACAGTATATATTAAGCATTACAGATTTTGCAACATATTTATTGATGACCTTGCCATTTGTCATGATAGACTACAGTTGTCCATCCACTGTGGTAAAAGGTTTGCCCTTGACTAAGCTGTATGATTACAGTCAAACACTCCGTAGAGTGCATTACATATTGTGCATATGTAAAAACATTGCTAATAGTTTCAGAGAAATACATAATACATATGACTTGTGTGCAAATTATTTCATATTTTATATAATGATAGGTTTAATTGCTTTTTCTCTAGAGGCAAGGCACACAGATAACCTGTCAATTTACATCAGAGCCGAGCACCCACAGACCTCGTGAACCCATCTTATGACACCATAAACAATGTTTGGAGGGGGGGAAAAAATCTCTTTCACTCCTCCCATATGCCTGTATGGCAGCAGATTAATCCTCACCCGTTAAGATGACAAGACAATTTGTGGAGAAGTTGAGTGTAAATAAATACGTTGAGGAGGAGATAATCCATTAGGCTGCAGGCCGGGCTATTCCATTACAGCAGCCCATTTGTTTCCATACACAGAGAAAAGCCATTCAGCGAAGGGCATCTTTCTTTCACGAGGCAAAAGTGGAATCTTGCCTTCGTGAGGAAAATAAGTACAGCGGGACACCCTGACATTAACTTTCATCACAAAAAAGTAATCCCCGACACCAGGAAGAGAGACCCTTTAGCCAGCTCATAAAAAGGAAAAACTGCCATACACAGCCTTCGGTTTTTAAGGCATAACAGTAGTTTTGTCTCCATTACATCAAACAACAACACCAACTCGCCATCTGGTGTCTTGCTATACATCACCAATGTAACAGTAAAACACCACCATGCAATGATTCCCCAATAGTAATAGTTCAGATTAAAAAATGACACGACAAACCTAACAGTTGAGATGTTTCCGATACGACTGCATTTACAAGCTTCTGCCTGCATGGATCCAGGTGGCATGTTTGCTGGAGGAAAGCAGGCAGGACAAGCCGAGTGGCTGCATTGATTTTTGTTGTAATTGATCTGATGGTTCCTTGTGATAATTGACAATTATCCCTGATTACCAGACAGGGGCTTAAAATCAGTCTAAGAAAATGACCAGCATTATGGGATGTTGTACAATGGCTGAGCAAGGATAAATCAATACACCGCCGACAACAGCTGAGAAAAACAACACAAAAGAGTGTCTCACCACATGCTGTTTAACTGCTAACAACCCCAAGACACCAGGGGGCGAGGTGACAGTAAATAACCATCATGTCTTTTATACATCTCTCACACGTTCACAATCATGTAAAAACTAGCCTGTATAAAATGTTTTGTGATTGATTGTATTGCATAGTGTGTCTGCATGAGAATGTGTACGTATACAAATATTATATATTATATTGTGTGTGTGTGTGTGTGTGTGTGTGCGCGTATACGTGCATCCGTTGAACATACATGCGCGAGTATGCGTGCTTGTGAATGTATTTGTGGGTGTGTCCTTAAGTGCAGTGTGTGTGTGTGTGGGTGTGTACATGTGGTTAAACGTCTATATATCTTTATGTTAGTGCATCTGAGCAGATCTGATTGTCCCTGTCCATTCAGCCAGACAGATGCAACTCATTGCAGCTTAATAAATATAGGGGCCCAGGGGATCTCCGCTAAACAGTTCTATTACGTTAGAAACATGTCAGCCAATATAAAAGCACACTGACCCAGGAAAAGGTCAACTGTGACATGCATGTTTACTGAGGAAAACAACCAGAGCCTGCATGGTCGGTTGTTTTATAGGCTGTTTTCAAAGGGGGGAGAGAGAGAGTCTGGCTGATTTTGTGTCTATGTTCCCACAAAGGCTCACCACTTGGAACCGGTCAACCAACATGTCGGACTTTAACACAGAAACAAAATTAGCATTTCACCACTTCATACTTTTAAATCACATAGTTCTAATGCAGATATGGTAGGTAGATAGATTTGATTTGCCTCTTAAATAGACGTCAGATATACCCTTCTCCCCCCACCCCTGCCCCTTTGCTGTGACGGCACACTGAACCCTGTAGCTCAGGAACAGCGGAGGTGAGCAGAGCCAGCTTCCTCTCCTCACTAATCTGCTTCTACAATGTTTAATCAGCACATCAAAACATTCAGAGAGGAATTTCCGTGCTTGGTGAGCATATTAGCGATGCAGTCACTGCGTTAACTAGCATTGATGAACTGTTTGCTTATGCAGTAATAATTAACTTCCATTACATTACTTTGTGTGATTACTTTCTTAATTGCCTGAATTATGCATCAATTTAATATCTAATAACTAGTCTCAGACATTAGACACTGTTCAGACACAAATTGCATGTAGTTTCCTAGCTTTAATTAAACACACCAGAATAAATGAAACGTTGTAGGATGGATGTCGTGCAGTGATTTCCTGGGTGCTTAAATATGCTATTTATTATAAAAGCATATAAAATTCACTTTATCCTCAGGAACGCTAACCACAAGATGCCAATTACAGTATGCAAGTTGCTTTGCTGTGTCTTTGCTTTTTTATTTATATTTTCAGAATCCAGGCTAATACATTTGTAGAGTGGGACTCATTGTTACAATATGCAAATGCATTACTGTGTCATTTTTTAAGTTTCAGATTGTTCTGTGCAGAGAAAAACACATCCCTATAGATGTTTTTAATTATATCGCAGAATGGGATCTTGTTTTGCACTTATTGTTTTTATTGTCCTCTGCTCTGGAACCACGGAATACAATGAGGGTCTCTGCAGATCATCCTCACCTCTATCAAATATGCAACATAAATGTTCTCTACTTTACATGTAAATATGATTGCTGGTGAGTCTTAAATTAATAATGTAATGAGTAATATTTAAATTCTACATTAGAGAAATTAAGTCGTGTCATTTTGTGTAGAAAGCATACGCAGGCAAAAATTGAATGACCTTTCCCATCTATTCTGATTAAGTGAGCAGATAAACACATTGGGATCAAAGTACATCTTTCTCAATTATGTTCTCTCAGTAAATAAACAAAAGCATTTGATTTAAAAATATTAACCCTGTGACATGAACAGAAGACAATTAGAAGCCAACCCATGGGAGCACCAGGTCTCTAAATGAATTGACATTTACTTTTTGTGCTCTTCCATCATCATTTTAACCTCGCTCAAACCGAGATACATTCATATTAAGAGATGAAATTAAACCACCACTGTCAATATCAACAAAGATTTGCCCATAATAGGCCTATATGCATTGGAATCGCAAAAATATACTTTTCAGTCAGTAACTAAATTATGAAACTAATATAAATACCAATGTAGTTTAAATTAAAAAAAATGTAATAATGTAAATGTAAATGTCCATATTGTAAAATATCAACTAAAATCTGTAGCTGATCCACATCGATGCATTTACTGGTGTGGCCTGGCCTGGAACCTGCATCATTAGTCTGTATTTTAAATGATCTGCTGGGCTGGCAAAGGCTGCTGGCAATGCAAGGTTAGACAGAAAAAGATGGCAGCATGCGAATGCTTCACAGACCTCATGATAGTTTCCGTCTGTCATTATTTACGTCTGACTAGCCGCATCGCGTCAGCTACCTAGAGACACTTTCAATGTGAACCCCCCCTCCCTGCGCTACTATTGCTTTTCATAAGCAGTGTAGTGTACCATTATTTCCTTGCTCCAATAGCTTTAGGTGAAACTTGCCCTCATATCACCCAAAATCAAAGACACTGCCCAATAATATATTAGGCCTAATAGGCCTACGTGCCTGCTTTCTTACAGAGTTAACACACAAGTTACACTATGTAGCCTGCTCTGCATTTCACTTAAATACAGGTAAGTAGCCTGAGGTGTTTACTGTAGTGTAGGGCATTCAAGTTTAGGGGTCAGCGTATTTGACTTAAAAAGAATCAGCAATCACCATTTAAAACGTTTTATAATTGACTAGTCTACCACACAGCTAACGGTTAGTAGTTAGCCCTAGCATTTTCTTTCCAGTGTGCTTACGTTATATGAACACAATGACTAAATGCTGAAAAGATGATGGCAAGCAAAAAGCTTGATCTCATGGGTTATTTTTCAAAACATATAATTTTATTTCACAACAGACTCTAGCTCAATAATGTAGTCATTTATCACAGCAGTACCCATGAATCAAGTTGCGTTGTAAAATCAATGATTGATTCAGCTTATTCCCTTGTTTTCTCATCTGAGCCACATAATGATCATGAAACTGACCACAGCATGTCTGAAAAATGGATGTATAATCTGCTGAGCAGAGTCTGAAGCATATGACTACGGTATTCTGAAGAAGAGAGCATATTGTAATAGAATAATAAAAACAATAGTCTGCACTATTGGAATACATTTCTGTACTTTCAGCAAGCTGATCTACGGCCCTACAGAAACTGTAGTTCTTTCTGTAGGCCTCTAGATTAAGTCCATCCCTATGCTTTGGCACATGATAGTAGCCTAGATGAGCACGCCTTAATGGGACTGCTTAGCCCCATCATGACCCAATGAGTGCCGTCTGTGGACTGGATGTGTCTGGTGAGTGTATGCTCCCAGCAGGGAAACAGCACCATGAAGGTCACAAATGCAGTAGTCTGGGGCTCTCTAAGTGAGCCCTAGAGAGGATAACAGGCAATATCCAACACTTTCACATTGTGCTCACATCAATGTGAGAGCGCTGCTATAGCTAAAACCGTTTGCAATGCAGTTAGCGCAAAAGCGCAGAGAAAATCGAATGACTTCCTAATGCAAATGTGTTTTTTGAATTACGGCCCGGGATTATTCTGCAAACCATCATGAAGATCTATCTAAAAATAGGTGTTGCTTGACTCAAAATGAAAATATAGTGTTTTGCAAAGCAATTCTTATAAAGCCAATATACATTGAATGAAGAAAAAAATACAATTTGCCTCCTGGGATTTTTTGTTGAACCAAAGTAGGCTATGAAACAGTATTGCCCTGTGTTATGGCCACCTAATGGACACTGTTGCATTAATTCAGCTTCAGATGAACAGGCAGGACAGCAGAATCAAAATGAGGAGGGGGCCCTAGGTGTATGAATTATGCATAATACATTTACATAACTCTACAATACAATGTGCGACAAAACAATGCGGCGAAAATTGGGCTGCATCTGAGATATTGAACCATTTCCTACATGGTTCATGGCTACCTTAGATATAGAATTGTGTTTAGCTTCCTCAATAACAGAGAAACCCATGTGAGGTTTGTATGTTCACACCTATTCCAGCAAATAAAACACTAAATAATAAGTCAGGTATAATTGAAAAGAAAGTCTCCTGACTGCTTTCCCAATGAACTACATAGAGGAAGATGGGAATTTGTATGAATGGCAGAGTAGAATTATATTATTCAATTGATTTTCCTTTAAAAGTCAAAAGCAGATTAATCAAATAGAGCAAGTTTTATTGTCTAGCTTTTTAAAGGTATTCAAAGATTATTTGCAATCATCTAGCGCTTTATTATTTATTATAACAAAATGTAGAAATGAACATGCACAAAGGAATTTTACAAACTGCAGAACATTTTCAGTTTGTATGAGGCTGCTGAACAGTCAGAGTAAGTAAAATGTAATAATAATACAAAACTTTTTGCTATTCCTTTGTCAAACTCTTATACCAGTAACTGAATAATTTGCATTTAAAATGCAAGTAGTCTATAATATATAAGCAAGCTTATTCTTCACTGGCAGTGGGTTAACATGTCACGTCTGCACGTGTCCCAGGCTGTGCCTTTATGTCTAATTTGTATATGAGTACTAGATATGAGGCATACAGTACAATCAACGTTGTGTAAAACAGTGTGTTGCTTCTGCTCAAGCCTTGTAATCATTACCTGGCATCTTATAGCCTCTGTGGTTCTTAAAGCTCCTGTTCCTCTGCAGAAAACAAGCAGTTATGGTTGATCTTTTATTAAAACTTTAGCAGATCCGCCTCCTCTGGAGGGGCAGGGGGAGGAGTGGGACAAATTAGTGTTGACAGTAGACACTTAAAGCAGGAAAATCACAGGCCCACTGGGAGGCTAGAGCCACATGGGGCTCCCTGCCTGTGTAAAGAACACTTCAGATTTCACTTGAGATGCAGTTGCCTTTTAACAGGGCAGGGGGAATGTCAACAGACCCTCTTGAATGGACCAATAAAGCCACTAAAAGGACAGGATTAGCCAGCTGATATCAGGAACAGCCGTTTGTTCTGCAAACCCTCCTTCCTGGAGCATGGCCTGAAACACAACATTTCCTTTGTTAAAGTATTCTGCTACACTGATGGACACATTTCCTACTTAGCCTTGTTTCGTCACCAGTGTGCCATAGCATTATACTAGTATGCCAGTTCATACATGAGTCTATTGTTGATAATTGCAAAGATTATTAATAATTTTATTATTATAGTATTATTGTTGTTATTTTGACATTGGAGAGTAAAACTACTTGCTTAGGTCGCGTTCAGACGTAACACATTTTTCGAAGCTGTCGGCCTCTTTTTTACATTATAACCCTATGGAGTGGGCCGTGTTTTTAAAAGCACCATGGTAGCTGAATTCAAACGCTGCTGCAGGCACTTTTTCAACAGTTCTGGGCTTCTTTTTCGGTTGAGAAAAGTCTGGAAAAGTTCAACTTCTCAGAAGAAAACAGCCTACGTCATCCGCTTTTGAGGCAACTCTCTTTTTACATGGCTCTGGTAGTGAGACCTGGTGTTTCCCAACCGTAACAACCATGAAAAATGCCAGGCCAGCGCTTTTAATCAACAAAAGAAGTTACGACTGAACGTAACTTCTCAACATAACGCCTTAATCAGTACAGTAACAGGTTTTAACATCAGATAATCTCCTAGTTAATTAGCTTGTATGGTATCTTCTGTGTTATTATTTTTATTGACCATTAAGCAGGGAACACTGCTGGTCATAAATATAGCTGTACGGCATGACACAGTAATTACAAGACATCAGGGGCTCTCAAGCTCCTATTCATTTCCCAGCAGCTGTGATGGAAAGCTCTTAGCTGAGTTAATGTGTCAAAATATGACCTGACAATGACATGGCCTTCATACAACCCCATAAACACTAAACTAAAGAAAACTAATATATAGTATTGTACTTGAACCAGGGTGACAGTAGTAGCCTAGTAAAAATAATTAACACGACAACGAAAAATGTCACCATGAATTATTTTGCCTAGGTCTGGTAAAGCCGACCTTAGCCTACAACCGCCATCGCCATGTCAAACGCACCACACATTTACTGACACCTGATGCGTGGATAAATTTAGCATGAAGAGGTGAAGTTGTAAGGCCAAGCTCTCCTTATGGGGAGCCACTGTAAATGTATGGACTGCAACATGAGAGCTTCATGTTAAATATAGTCATGATGAGCCTGGCTGGAAATGACCACAGAGACTTTTCAGCCCTTTGTCAGACTACATAGATATACTGCAGTGTAGAACATCATTTCCACTGTGCAGCAAGCGCTTATACTGTTAATACAGTAAGGTTTGTAATGACGCAAAAAAAACAAAATTCAATCTTATGCTGTTCTGTGGAAATGATACATAAATGCTTATTTTTCAGGCAATCCTCATACGGCAAATGATCCATGATATTCTTGCATTAATTAAACTTGATGCTATCATTAGATCGTAATTCACTGGTTAATATCCAAGCCACAGAAGTTGCTGTCATGCATCAGCCTTGTGTAAACACATTTGCCTGGTGCATGCATGTCAGGAATGGGAAATTAGCTTACTCTTCTTCTACAGTCTGCTAGAAAAAGGTTATTGAATTGGTGAGCTTCAGATTTTGGACAATACGTTTTTGTTTTTTTACCCTTGGACCCATGCTATTCCAAATGCACATATTGTCTAAATTGGATACCATTTAAAGCAGTAGTGGATTAATTAAGCATCAGATTGTTCATTTGTTTTAAATAATAACTAAGCATGCACATCTTAATGAAATTCAATGTCTTGTTTATGGTTGAGTTTGACCTCCAGCTCATCTGGTTCAGTTTAAGGATTAAATGATAGCTGGACCTAAAATGGACCTGGAATGAGCCCTTGGTACTGTGCAGTAAAACAAACAAACAACAAAATGATTGGAGCCATAGTTAATGTTATTAATGACACCTCATGGCTGCGATGAATCAATAAATAGGCTACACATATCAAAGTGGGTTTGTTCTATTACATAAATACATGTAAATTAGATTTTCACATTAGCACAGAACTCAGTCACATGTTCAGAACACTGTACATCCTCACAGGTAGACACTTTTTTAATCTCAAAATGTTTTACATCAAATATGTCACACATGCTCAGGCATAAGCGTCTAGTTCAGATTCCATATATTGAATATATTGTTCAGTTTGGCCACATCATTTGTAACATGTATTTAATTAAGTGGCTTATACATGCAGTCATTGCATGCCATTCTAGTTTGTAAGCGTTCAGTCTTAGAGTAAGCTACCTTTGCATGTGTCAAGTGGATATTCGAGACCAGTGAGAGTTGACATGAAAAGGCTGGTATAAAATAGTTAAACAAAATGTCAGGTTGTTTAATGACTGACTAAAAGTGCTGAGCTTCATGTCAAAGTTACACCTTAAGAGATCGATAGGATTTGGGGAAATGGGGGAAAAAAAAATATTATTCCTTTTAGGAATGGAAGTTTCTGTTCCCTCTGTCAAGCATGGATTTAGTAATTTGCAAAGTGCATCTAATTTATTATTGAGAAAGTGAGGGTAAAACATTGAGGGATTTTACTTTAATCAGATCTCTTAGGAGTCCATGTAGTGGACCAAAACCCTAAAGAATTCCTCTTTAAAAAGCCAAGAAAATGAGATTAGGTCCACGCTGCCTCAATCAAGGGGAATCGAGGGGATTTTGATAAATGTAAGATCCTTTTACATATCTGAAAAGTTCATTTCTCTTCATCTATTAACTCTGAATAAATCCTACCATCATTTATGTATTTTGTTCATTTATAAATACTTAAGCTTGTGAGATGGAGGTCTGAGACCACATTTTGAGTTCACGGGTGACTAACCACAGAGGTGCATGCCTCCGAGCTGAACCACAAGAGGATACTTCACAGCATTGTAAATCAGGACCTCAAAGTCTATTATTTAGCCTCAAGCTAAAAGATTGCTTGTTTATCAGCTGGCGCCTGAGTCCTGGAACCTCGCTCTAAATCTGGCTACCACTACCTTTTAGGTGGCGACTGGCTGGCTGTTTCAGAGTTTTAGGTGCTAAATAACTCCAGCGGTAAGCACGGCTTTCATGTCAAAGAGCTGGCATATATGATGAGCTCCTGACAAGCCTATAGGTCTAATGGAAGGGTTTATGGGATATCCAAACATATTGTAATTGATCTTAATGCACTCTAAATGAAAGCTTGGCAATTACACGAGCAGGAAATGTGGTCTAGCCGACTATGACACTGCAATAACACAGTCATTTAACTCAATAGCAGACAAAAAAAGCAATAAACCACACAGTGACAACCTGTAATATTTTAAAGGTGAATTCAAGGTGAAACTACAGGGTGAAGGGTTTATATTTTTGTCTGATGTCAAATTGAATAGCTGTGATATGACACACATTTTCATACAGTAACCTGGCTCTGCCTGACTATTGCTTAGCTAAAACTTTTCGCTGACATTTTAGTGGCATCAACATTTTCACAGCCACCGTCCTGGCACCCCAATCAGCGTGGCTAAGTGCGATGCTGCTGAAGTCAAGCGTGTTTCGAAATAGAGCTAGATGAACCAATCAAAACAGTTGAAGCAATGTCGATTGGTTAAAGGCTGTACTAATGGCTTAAAAATTAATCAGAGGTCTACACCCAGGAGGAAATGACTAACACTTCCCAATGTAGTGTGTCCAGACCCTACATATTCACAGAGTAAATATTGGTTACATCATGCTAATACAGTAGATCCTTCTTACAAAAACTCTAGAAATACGTTTTCACAGCAGGTAATATTGAAAATGATTTTCTAGTTCTTTTACAACATTCATAAACCACAAATGTTGTGGTGGCTGGTTCTGATAACTCAATAAGCACCTGGACTCACACTAACATGTCACACCTGCAGTTGTAAACAGTTACAGTTCTGTGGCCTCACTGGGGGCATAATACACCTGCCAGCTGGGAGAGAAACGTTGTGCATGCTTAATGAGGAGTATTTGGAATCTTGGGAACGAATGGAGATTTTAATCCATACCATACATGCGGGGAAGTCAGCACACCGACCCTGCAGACATTTGATTAAGAGAGAGAGATTATCAATATTATTGCATACTTTATAATCAATTTAATATCTGATATCTGATGCCATTACCAAGTTTAATAAATAGGTCTTTGTTTAAAACAAAACAACATATGGATTTCCAAAACCCAAAGGTATTTAATAAACACTCAGAGAAATGTTCATTGTCATAAATGGACAACTGCTCACAAAGTGGCAATCAAATATACAGATTGAACACTCCTAATTGTCATGTAGCCTACTAAATATGTAAACCAGATATTTACATATGTATCATGGAATCAGCTCATCCATAATTACATATTACATTTAGCATGTGAAAAACCTAAATCCATGCTTTCAGTATATTCAGTGTATTTATCGGAATATAAGCAAAGAAAAATATTAATACATTTGTGATGCATTCATAATCATGTCTGATGTGAAACATTTTTACAATTTAAAAAGGGACATTATGCATATTTTTTTCACTCTAAAAAGTAAAGACAAGACAAGGACAATGAGGATCATAGTGTTATGGCAACATGCACTGATGCCACACCTATGAAGTCTGGCCATGTAGTTTCTTTCTGTTTTGTGGAGCCAATATTGTGGACTGGACTTTTGCTAGTTATGTTTTGTTTTGACTCTCATATATCTGATCAGGCTTAGCTGAAGTGTTTATCACAAACTTTGTGCTCTTTGCCCGTTTCTGAGAGCGGGTTTATCATTTGAAATAAGTGTAGTGTAGATGTGTCCTCCTCTAATTATGGTATTCATGAAACGATGAAGCCAAGTGCAGACTAAATCCTTAGCTACGGGCAAAATAAACAGCTTGGCATTATGCTGTGACCCCGCATGTCTCGGGGATACGCACGGGTCTGGTGGAACTTGGCTGGTTTCTTTTTCTGTTTCTCATCAGTCAAGAGTGAGAGAACGCAGTGCATCGATCGCTTGTGATTATTAACTAGACTGAGATAAGCCCTCTCCTTATTATGCAGATTACTGAGGCTCCCTGCTACAGCATATTGTACAGATGCAAGGGAGCAGCTGCTCTTACAGATGGTGGGTACACGGATCTATCATCATGCCTCCATTGTCTCCACTTCAATTGTTTGGGGGACAACAGAGCTGCATCAAAGAGGAACCCAACTACAATGAATTAAGAAAGGGAAACGAAAATCATCTAGTAAATTTATACACCGGAGGCCGAGGAAACTAAGAAGAGCGCAAAGCTGCAGCTATTTCATATATGCAAGTGTGGAGTCGCCCACTCATGTATAATGTACCCAAATCTGTTGGACGCAGCAATGTGCATCCAACGTGTTGCTTTTTAATAGATGTGAGCTTTGTGAAAAACAACTGGAAGTATACTCATCAAACAAACATAAAAGCTTGCCTCATGCAAATGAAATGCAAATATGTTTGACACATGAATGACATTGCCAATATCCAATTCTTGTTATGAATTTGTATTTCATGAGGAGACATTAATATAATTCCCCGTCATTAATTTATTATATTAGGTAAACTTATTCCTATTTCAAAGCACACATTCACTTTTAGTTTCAATTCAGTTGGCGCACAGCCGCACATCTGTGTCTGCTGTAGTGGATGTGTCTGTGTTAGACAGAAATGTATTCCAGGCACCATGCATATCAGAGATCCTCGCAAAGTGAAGTGCAATGAAGGTCAGATATGCAGACAATGTCAATTTTGCCCTCAAGGGGAACCTCTGGTTGTCTATTTGCATCAGCACCCCTCCCGCTGTGTATAGCTGAGATCAGGACACCGGTAACTTCCCAGCCCTGATCAAACATGACATTCCACTAGAGGGAATTACATGCTAAGCTTATAATAGAGAAGGTCACGCTGTGTTGTAAGTCATGATGACAAGCTCTCACAATTGTGCGGTTAGCAAGGGGAAAATTGCTTTAGGAATTACTGAAATAGCATTAACTCAATGGCATTAACCCTGGTACAGAACCGTTTCTGGACCTCACTGATCATGCTGGAAATTAAACATGCAAAATAATAATTCTTAATAAATTAGTTTATAATTAATAATAATAATAATAATAATAATCATATGTTTGGTTTTACTATTGTCTGATCATAAAACAATATTACTATTAGATGTGTTTTTGAGGAGAAACTGGAAATCATGTTCGATACTGCATAGACTGTATAATTCAGCTAAAGAAAAGCCACAATGCCTCATACTGTACAAATACTGTATGTACAGGCGGTTGCAATTCATTATTCCTTTTTATGTGAATGGTCCTCAAAAACTAGACCTCTAACCCTGTGTGTATAAAGGCTCTAAAATGATTTTGACTTATAGTAACTGAGGCAAGACAGAAGCAATACAGCATACTGTAGATATATGGTATTAGACTATGCAAGGTTGTTTTGGTTTAAATCCTCACTTTAGTGCTTTGATTTCTCTTTAGTGCCCACATTCCTCTATCCATGTTCATACATTAGGCTACTTTCTTCCCCTGCCCCTACAGCAATGTGCAGTTTGGTACACGTTGTGTTTGTTTTTAAACATTAAGGGATTTGGGGTTCTGCGGGTCACTATAACAAAGCCGGGTGCACCTTTTAGATATGCATTCCCTGTATACTTTTTCAGTATTGAAATGTAACTCATTACTCATGAATACACCATGCTAAATGTTCAAAGCACTGACATAGCATAAACATTTGCAGAAACACACACACACACACACACACACACACACACACACACACACACACATACACACAGAAATATCACAAACACATTATATCTGCCGTTTTTCTTTCTTGAAAGACGGTTTTCTTTTCTTTGCTGAAGTGTCCATGGGTGGAGAGAATGAGTTCCGGTCACAGCACAAAGCTCCCCACACAAGTCCACTTTGCCTCATCTGTTGTTAGGACCTGGTCCACATGGGGCCAGACCTGATTGGAAGGCCCAGTGGGAGGAGGTCCACCAGTCACAGGGGCATTGTTAGTGCCTCCAAAATGGCCAGAGAAGAATGACTGATTATGCAACCACAGCCAGGGTTACTAATAGGAATTCTATTTGAATTTATAACATAACAGATGTTTGCCGGGCACCTCCATGGACTGTGCATACACAGTTATGCTAATTCGCCAGTGTTTCCCTTCAAGTTAGCCGAGAATCATTAGAGCACACAACTACCTTGGATCCTTCTGTCAAACTAATAATTGGCCATTATTGATATTAATTAGCATTTTTGCTCTCTATTTCATTTCTGACCTGCTACAGTATCTGTTGGTAAATCTAGTTACTGAGTCCTATTAACGGAACACAATCCAATGGGGTTCTTTAGTCACCAGCCATTTATCAGAATGAGAACACAAAGCCAATTAGGAATGGGGGCAGACAGTTGTCTTCATTCTCTACTGACTATATTTGATCACCATTATACATTGCTAATAGGGCAAAAACTGCAAGCAAGGACGAGAGAGAGGGGGCTTCTATGGTTCACTCCCATTCAGTATGACAGATAAAACAGTGTTTGTGTATGGAGAGCCCCCATTCTCAGCGTGTAATGGATCACACCCTACGGAAGCTTCTCTGTTTCTTCTGGTCAGTCACAATAATTAAGCTAATATCATAGCACTCCAGCTAGCCAGTAATTGGTGTACAGTTCATACAGGTATTTGTGTTTTGTCTGTAATTGACCAAGAAGGTGTACGAGATGACGCATCACACTATAGGTTTCAAGCCACAGATCAAGAAATAGGTATATATATTGACATTTTACCCCATGCACAAAAACTCCAAAGGGACTAGTGGTTGCATGAAAATATTTCAAAGACACTAGCAGCATTGGTTGGATCTTTTGTGTAAAATCAATAGTGAGCCATAGATGGCTTGAGTTTTCACAGTTCTCACTTGTCACTTAAGTACACTACAATATGGGAAAGGATCCCATGTGACCAGTTTTGATACTAGAGTTAATCCTATGTCCAACCTTGTGATTTAGGATACATCCATACAGTAGTATTATCCAGAATATCACAAATAACTATTAAACAGATTATCTGTTTTTATTTTATTTGTCTACACTAAGATGAAACAATATTCTGCAGACTTGAGAGGGGATAATTAACCTATGTGTGTTAATATTTTACTAAGAAACAAGGAGCAGGTTCAGGAGTAAAGTACACTCAAGGGCTATCATAGACCTGGTTGTGTCTTCAGACATTATGACATTATTATCAGTCAATTATTCATCAACATTTAGACATTTCTGTTTATGTTTCGATGCTGATGAAAGTACCTTGAAAGGACACTGTATTTAACTAAGAATTCATCTGATGGTTGAAAAACGTTTAATACGTACATTTTGACAGAAGTCCCATCAGTCGAACTGTTTTAGCATCACTATTTGATGTTGAGCTCACGGGACAGGTGTGTGTGTCCATCGTGTAGGAGGGCTTGTCTGTGTTTTGAACCCAGTTGTTACTGCAGCTGCAAAAGTCTGTGACGAGGCACAACAGTCCCTTAAATGAGCAGTATTTAATAGCCTAGCTTCAAGTGTAAAGGCTTTCTCCTGTGTGTATTACTCCCAGAACCCAATTACAAGTTTCATCATCAATCATGAGCATTATTTATTCAGGAAAATGAATTTCTAATTAATAACTGATGAGCATTATGGCCTTGAAGACTGTAAAGCAATTAATTATGGTTTGCATTAGGGAATTATTCCTGCAAAGGACTACCTGGCACACAGTTACAGCACAGCAGTGCCAACAGGCTAATGTACACAAATATACTGTATGTTGTTTTCATAACTGCCTTTTTGTGATAATTACTTTCATGAATGTTGTGATCATACTTAAGTGGATCAAAGAAGAATTTGTTTTGGAAAACGAAATGACACCTTGTTGCCATTATATGTCAAATATACATATATCCTCATGTTTCAAACCAAAATAGCGTCAGCATTCTTTCTCTAACAACCACAAAATATCTATTTCATAATCTATGATTGCTCTTTTAAGATGACCTGACTTTTCAAAACTTTAACTGTGTTACAGAAATATATTATATTTGCAATTGCATGAATAAATATAAAATATTGTCTCAACTGAAAATAACGGAGGTAAAGGAGCAATGTGGTTTTGTTCAAAATTCAAAAATGTAATGTTGCGCATGTTAAAAAGTGCAAAGTGTCCAATACAATCTGCTTATTTTGGGACCTTATATCAAGGTCATGGACAAAATGAACTTATAATGTTGTTGATTACCAGCGATGGGCTCTTCATATTGTTTTGGATAGATGATAATAATGTAGAACTACTTATCAGCCATGTGTGATATGATCAAATACAGAATTAAATGCATCTGCATCTACAATAGTATACAATGAGGGGTTAGAACAAGAGGGGCATAAGTGACATTTCTCCAACTTTACTGGAGGGCTCAAAACACATTTTTTTTATTCACATGTGCCTCTTTGGCACCAACATTTCATCCATTTCATCTAAATGCATGGGCATATCTGATGACAATATGAACAAAGCATTACAGTTTTAAACAAATAACAATCTATTGTGATAAAATAAAAATACAACATAAAAAATCCTTACACATGCTTTCCAAATATCAATTTCCCAACGCCAATAGGGTGTAAGCCAGTGACGCCCTTTTGACACCAACTGGCTTAGCATGTTCAGTATTTTGGTTTTTAAAGAATAACTCCAAATTGGTTAAGAATGTACTTGTGTCCTTTCGGCAGTTAGAAAGAGCTCATCAAGAGATTTAATTTGATACATCTCTGTTTCACCCAAAATGTCACTTACATTCATTCATTCTTACACACTTTGGTTCTCATCCCTTGAAAATGTATTTTATTAAATGTATGAAATCATTTTCTGTGGCTACTATACGTGGTCCAGTTAGTGTTATTTATTCAAATTCTATTGACACCTAAGTAACACCTTTATTTAAAAAATAAGATAAAATGTTAATTTAATTGACTGCATTTGCAGTAACTTTGGGTATAGTCAATGTTTAAAATGATGGTAGATTATTGTGTTTTTTCAATTGACATTACAGTAAAGTAGACATTATGGGCAAGACTTAAAGGTAGTCAGAATTATGATAAAAAGTGTGAGATGCTCTAATTCCTTTATTTATCAAAATTGAAATCAGTGAAGCAGTTCTGCAATTTATCTGTTGTTACAATTCAGCACAATTTTTGCACATTTGAGGCAGTTTATTTTATACATATATCTCATAAATAGAGATGGATTGAGTCATGCATGGGTGTTTGAGCCATCTTGAGTAAATGCAATAAATATGCATGCGACTGTAATGCTGAATTGCAGTCGTGGCTTAATATGTGTGAGTGAGTGCTTCTTTTGGTGTTGAAGTACAACATCTTTTGTAGATCTGTTAAGCACATTAAAGTGTGAAGTAACCATCCAAAGTCTACAAATGTCCCTGTCAGAGTACAACAGTGCTTGAGAAATACAAGATCTTCTGCATTTATCTTTTACTGTAAAAACTGAAAGTAGTTGGACCAGATGCATTAGATTGTTAGTGGTGGCGTGGCATACTGTAAGTGAATTCATATTTGTGACCCTTTCCATAATGGAAAATATACTGTATAAAAGGAAACTTTACAAAGTTTACTAAGAATTAATTTGTCTCTTTACATTAGGAGAAGCAGTTTTCTTTTAGTGGTTATTAACAGAACACTGCATTCAGTTAATGATTTAGATTCCACTTGAATTACACACAAGATTAATAGTGATTTTTAGGTTCAAGCATATGCAACACAATAAACTAAAATGTAGTATCTGCATCTTCCAAATATTTCTGTTGACTTGATAACCAGTTGTCTAGTTTTCTAGCTGTGCTTTATGGACTACATACGTATACAGTACGGTTACACTATCGTTTAATGTGCTTGATATTTAACTCTGTCTTATCTCATTACACATTATTAGTTGAACAAACTGGTTGCAGTCAGATGACAGCAGGTCAGTTTATTGTAAACGATGCCACAACATTGCCTTCCACATGCCGCTGGAAGTAAATATGCTCTTTCATTCCTCAGGAGGAGACACACACTACAGACAGGACTCTGCAGCCATAACTGTCCTTTCATGCAGGTCTTCAAATCTCTATCTCTCTCTCTCTCTCTCTCACACACACACAGGCACACACACACACATACACACACACACATACACGCATACATACATAAACACACACACACACACACGCACACACACACATGCACACACACATACACATAGAAAGCGTTCTTCGTTCCATCTGGTAAAGCGAGCTGCTGTGATTGATTTGTGGATTTGCTCGCTCTTTTCTTCTTTCCATTTAAGTGAAATAATGTATGGAAGCAATCTGGCGACAGACATTTTGGAAAATCTATTTGAAATCATTTCAGCTCAAGCCATGGCAGTTTGTCTTCTAAGGGGAGCAGAGCAAAGGATAATTGTCTGCAGTCTAGTAAAACACAGCATAACTGCCATCACACTTGAGTGAGCTTATAGCCAGATAGTCCCATGGCCTCTAGAAGATAGAGCAGTTAATGTTCCCTTTTATTTTAGAGGATATGTCACTTGTATCACAGATTTATACCATGATACAGCAATTTTGTCCAAACAGATGGATAATGGTGTCACCAAGAAAAAGCCCAGTTTTTATTGAGTTGAGAGCATATTGTTTAGTCGAGAGCCAGCGTCAAACTGCTTGGCAAGCGTTTCCTCTCTTTATCTCCCTAATCTTGCCAATATTAGATTTGATCATTTTTGTTTGAAGGAGGAAAATGTGGCTGTAATGGCTCCCTAATAGCAAACACAGGGGATACGAATCTAGCGAACATGTTGTGCAGTGCCTCCATAAGCACCTCTGATTTATAGAGGTCTTTATGACAGAAAGGAAAATGATGTGCTGCAGGTATAAATCAGGTGAGGAGTAGGAAATTGAACTTAGATATCATGTTGTCAGATCCTTAATGCTCTTCCTCCTGTCACATTCGATAGGACCAATTTGGTGAATCCTGCAGAGGTAAGAAGAAGACAATTAACAATGACAGTGCGGTAATAGATGAAGCCATAAAATGAACGTGGGGCCTGCAGAATGCTTGCTATGATTTCCACGTGAGACAGTGCCAGGGGCTGTGCTCCTCATCCTGGTCTCCCGTCCTCTCTCCAGAACATGGACAACTCGTGTGTGCGCTGGGCATCTGAAACGCACCCAATTCAAAAGTATCATCTTTGCACACAGGGCTACATCTGACAAACCAACTGTCTTCACTCTGTATAGTGCATGAACGTACTTGTAAATTTAACTAAAACCCTATTTGTCCACTATTGATCTGCACACCACGTGTACAACACTATTTTAAATGAATCAATATATCAATGGTCAAGCAGGAAATGCTCTAAATAACCTCACTATCGCGGATTATCTAGATGGGAACAGTCCAGGTATATTCAAACAAAAACGAATGTTAAGGCTGTAACACATTGATGACAGTAGTATTTTCAGAAGAAAGACAAGTCTTATACAGTACCATATTATTTCAGTATCTGCTGAGGCTACATTAGTGTAGTATATCATTACAGTACAGTATATTTTGTTTATAATATCTACAGGAATTGCACGGGTTCTCATTACTCAAGGGTGCGACTGGCTCGGCCAGGGACATGAATGACAATGCTCTGTGATCCCTGAATGTCAGTGGTGTAAACTACAGTGCTGAAAGCTTATTGTCAGCATCATGCGCTCAATGGCACGCATTCATGATTTGTCAGATAGTGACAGAGAACAAAACAACTAGAGCACATCCATCTAATTGGGTGCGCCGGTTTGTAATGATAGCTTGAATTTTTAAATCTAATTTCTCGGAAGCTTATGACCTTTTGTGAAATCTCTTCACGCTGCTCAACTTTGTCAAGTGGCAATTCAAGTCCAAGTGGCAAAGAAGTAATGACCACAGATGTACTGCTGTAGGACGCTTCACCTCTCATAGCTCATCAAGGCAAGCCTCTTGTAGAACCTAATTTGATTTTAATGACTCTCAGAAGGGGATGGTGCTCTTATTACTGTGTAATGATGCTGTTGTCAAGCAGCAATGGTGATCTTTAATATCTCAGCTGGCTAACTGCCTTTGTGACCCTCTTCTCAGCATTTTCTGTCTCACCAACGGCACATGGCGTTTGCACGCTTCTTGTGTGTTTACGCCAGTGCTATTTCTTTTGTCAGCCTGACAACTTGGTGTTTGACAGAAACACAGCAAATCTTTAAAAAGTCCCTTATTTATTATGTTTCTGTGTGATATGGTACTTTTTTGTATTCAGTACAGTAGATGGAGGATAACGATGAAGGTCTTCACTGACAGGAGGAGAATTTTGAAGTGCTCTCACTCGGGGGCAGCAAATGGAAAAGTGACAAGCCATGGTGCACTTGTCTGTTTTACTTATTCTGTGCCTCTGTTTCATATTCCGCCTCGCACTGCATGGTTATTTTCCTCCTGGGTTCAAGGGGGCACGCTCTTCCATTTCTTCAGAAAATTGTTTCGCAGGATTTCAATCTTTGGCTGCTAGATATGACAAAACACAATATCAAGAACACTTATGTTTCTTATCTGCCACTTTTTCTGGGTATAAATAAAAGATCAGTATAAATTTAAGTCAACTGTCCCTGAATGCCCACGTGAGAGATGAGTAGGAAAAGAATTGTAGACCTTGGGACAGACCCATTTTCATCGGCTGCACAGAATTACCTTGGCACAGGGCTTTGTATGTCATTTGTCATCCTTGATAATCAATTAGCAACTCTATTATAGTGACACAGATGCAGTCCTTTTGCTATTTGGACAATTGGACACAAACCCCAAAGGGTGTATGCCTTTATTGTTTTCCAATATCTAAACCATAGGCTATTGCCCTGTTGTTCATTTAATAAAGGTGCCTTTCGCTCAGTTACACGCACACTGCCATTACAACGAACATTTGGTGCAGGGAGCTTCTCAGTCTTCTCAGATATGGATTTTACTGAAATACCTTAACCTTAAACTGACCATAAAATAAAATAGCAACATTCTTAACATAACATTCACACTACCAACTGATGTTTTGGTGATAAAACTAAATTAAACAATAAACAATTGTAGTTGTGATAAGTAATTTGTGAAACACACAATCACAACTATTTTTCTTCTATTGTAACTAAATTAATCTGAATCACTCCACCGGTCCATTCAATGTATACAATAGACATCAACTAAAACATGTAATGGTGACTTCTACACAATAACTACAGACCACAGATATTTAACAAGGTTTGAATGCATGTGGTTGAATCAGAAAATATTTCACAAAAATTAGTGTTCAATAAATCATACTGTGTAGCATTCACACAGAGCTTGTGTGATATTTTCACTTATGATGCACAAATGTGCAACCCTACAAATGGTGAAAAAATAAAATAAATCAGAACATTGTCCTATATTGATGTCCCATTTTTTTCCTGTTTGCCTCTTGTCAGAGGTCAACCTCAAACAGCATGCAGTGGAATCAGGCGTTACTGTTGGTGTCACATTGATGCATTACAAAGCCCAGGAGGTCACATCTCTGTAAACATACATTATCAAAACCCATGGAAGATGTGGGATGTTAACCCCACAAACAGTTTACAGCGCATCTTTAGGGAGAAAGGGTTGCATGAAGGCAGAGATCAACTTTGCAGCTGCAATGACTTTCTCGTTGCAAATGAAGAGGGTCAAGCAATCAGGACTGGTGGGGCTGCATGTCAACACCATTATCTGAGGCTGTCTGAAATGATCAATGAGCTAAAATAAAATGATCAGAAGGTAAAATTGGTCTACTAATGAAAATGGACTGTTTTAACGTGTTGTTCTGAATGTTTTGTGGTGAGGATCTGGAGAAGAGACATGGTAGTTGACCATCGCATGGATACCAGACATTTTCAGTTAGTTATTGTACAAACTGTTATTTCTGCTTCAGTTTTGTAAGAGATTTTTAATCTCAATAAAACTAATCCTGGTTAAATAAAGGTTATCTTAAAAATAACAATTTGACCTTATAATAGGAGCCTGTTTTCACCATTACTGTGAAGGATAGCATAGGCTTACATTTTGTAAAGGTTTCCTTAAATAAGATCCAAGTCATTTTCTGGCACAAATCATTTTGACTAATGTGTAGAGATTCTTAAGTCCAGATTTTTATTAATTATAATAATCAAAGAGATATAGCATTCAAATATTCAACAGTCACTGAAAATGAAAACACTAATGCTCCAAAACGATATAAATATATAATACTCTGCAGCAGAAGGGATCAAATTGGATTCAGGACAGAAAAGAAATTACTGAAAAGAAAAAAGAAAACAAAAACAGCAATATGGCACGACTGTTGCATTTACATCATGGCATTCAAATATAAAGGCACTAGACACGTGCAAGTACTATCATACATATGTAAACATGATGTTAGCTCAATAGTGCGACACATTTCAATATTGTATTGAAAACGCATGAAAATATATATAAATACTTTTTCCTATGGATATAAATAGGTAATTTTCCTAAGAGGTGTTTGCAGTTGTGACAATTCATATAGACAAAAACATTATAAGACAAGGGTTTATGTACTCAAATGCAATTTATACAAAGAAAATAGTCTAATCTCATTTTCTGCCAACTTGTAAACAAACAGTGACATTTTTAAACTGTTAACTGCCATGACTGTCCTTTCATAAACAAGTCATCTTTACTCTTATTTCTAGAAAACTACTGTATAAAAGCAATTTAAAAAAGAAAAGACTTGTTGCAAGATGAAAACAAAAAAGGTTTACTAGTGGCAGCATAACATGCTATTCTGGCACACAGCAATCGCTATAAATAAACCCTCATCCTCCTCTCAGATGAATAAAGCTTGAATATGGTGTGCGGTGAAAGGATATCTCATTCCACCTCCATGGCAGACACCTCATGCTCATCATCAGGCTTCTCTGAAAGGGATTCCTGCAGCTCAGGGCTCCCATGCTCTTGCGATTCAAGGCAGTCGCCTTTTGTCAGAGTCTCTGGCTCCTGGGTGTTTGCCTCCTCCGGGAAGGCAGTCGGCTTGCTCTTTTCTGAGAAGAAGACGTCAGATTTACTTTTGGGTGGGAGAACAGAAAGATATTAATACAAATTCAAATACAAGACACTAACTACCAAGCAGAATCATCCAGAAACGCAGAAGCTATTATACTGTCAACTAGTTGTTAAAAGTATTTTAACCCATAGCGTTAAATGTATACATTCAGACAGAAAGGGAAAATACATAAAAAAATATTTATTTTTTATATATATA
>JAODUE010000014.1:2809522-2819522 GCA_027564755.1 Amblyopsis hoosieri
AATAAAACAACAAAAGCATAGCAACCGACAGCAACAGACAACCATTGAAAGTACTTTTAGTAGTTATGTCACTGGAGTGAGCGCCCTGGGAAGACACTTGCCTGGCAGAGGCCGACTCTCATCCACATCGGGGCCGGATGATGCGCAGGCTGCCTCAGACGCCGGCTTCACCTCACCAGAGATCTCAGGGAGTCTGGGCGCCTGAGGCCTGGTCTTCCTCGCCGGGTTCAAGAAGAAACAATATGCACATCGGAAGGCTGGAAGAAGACACAAGCACCCGACCACTAGTTAGGCCCATGCATCGCCTGAACAGTCCTAATATAATCAGATTAACATGCATGAACGTAGAGTAGAACCAACAGTAAATGGAAAGAAATGCCTGAGATGCATAAACACTTCAGATCAATGCGCAGGCTTAGTTTGCATATTCAATCTTGTCGTTTGGCTTACAGAGGTCAGCAGCGGCAAGCGCATTTAAGAGCCCTATATGATATACTGTGCTGCCAAATGCTAGAGGGCAAATGAAGGCACAGTGTTTGATGGAGACTGACAAAGAGCGCTGCGTTTCTCTAAATCTTACCAACATATTCAAATTCCTCTTTTAACGCCATGCCGTTGTGGGACACGCATTGCTGGCATACGAGAGCGTATCTGAGGGAGGAAAAACAATCTGGTGAGGACGCATAGAGAATGACATTACTGAGAGATCATAGTGCAGATGTATACAAAAAATACATTTTCCACAGGGAGGTAAAGCTCTAATAGAGTAAGCATAAGTAAGTCACTAATATTCGTGGGATGCTATTCTGTATTTTAACCACTGTTTATTTTAAATTCCATAACTAATAGAACAAGGGCAGCATTTCAAATGATACGTTGATCAAGAAACAAAACACGAGAGCCGCTCAACGACGGATGTTGCATACCTGTTCTGAGGGCCGTCTCCAACAAGGTATTCAATGACCCTATCCACAGCACCTCTGTCCCGTGGGATCACAGGCCTGGCCAAGGGCGGGCCGGGGGGGTGCATTCCTGTTACAACACAACACCCGTGGCCATTAGCCCGACACAGTGCACCCCCGAATACAGAATCAGCACAAACAGGCCAGGCTAGCAGAGCACTAGGCGTGGTAAATGCTACAAAATATGCTCCTATTCCATAATGATTTGAAACTGGATCGCACTTGCGAGGCACGTGCAGACTCCCTGCCGAGTTGCCAAGTGGTAATTAATATAATCTAACATCAAGAGCAATCATAGGAAGATGACTGGTCATTTCTGAGAGACTTGGCAGAGTCTCCATACCCTGCTGCTTATTCATTTGCCAACATATGGATACTCTGCGGTGACTCTTTGTATCAAATTGCTTTTCACTTTCAATTTTACACAGACGCAGCTGACAGCATCAAGTCATGTAAACCATTTGTGAGGTGCCCAATGCCAAAGGTAATTTTACCTGGTATTAATAGACATTTAGCGAGATTCTACCACCATCGCCAGGAGAACAAATGCAGGTCTGGCTAATTAATCATAGTTAACGTTATCTTGCCTGGTGCACGCACAGTTGGCGTTCCACATGCCAATTACAGAAAGCTGCTGCCTCTAGGAGCCAGTTTCCCTTTAACCGTTTCATATTTGCATCTTCCATGGAGTGCTCCTAGTCCAGAAATAATTTCTATTGAATATTCAATACCTTCACACTCCACAGAAACCTTGCCTAACAATTGGAGAAAACTAATGTACAAAAAGCAATTGGAGCTTGGCTGTTTTTTATTTTTTCAAGCAGCAAAAGACTAGAAGGACGACATTTTAACTCTATTACATAAACAGATCACTTGAAACAGACACACGTCTCTTAAGAGAAGCACAAGTAGTACAAGAAATATATTTATACAATTTACCACTTGGCACTCAAGCACATGGCCTCCCTAACTGACAACACACACCCTATAGTGCTGAGCAGCCAGGGACACGGAGGCAGGGAAGAGTAAATCACACCTTAATCGACCACATTATGACGAGGTCCCCTAGCGCGCAGGGAGCTCACCCACTCCTGGAACAGGTGTGCCAGGGGTCATGGGCCTCCTCATCAAGCTCTGCTGAGCAGCTACAGCCGACAGGCTCCTCTCTGGGGGTCCACCTGGAGCGGTGTGGGGGGATCGTCCGGGGTATGCGGGCCCCGAGGCAAGAGAGGGACGGGCTGGAGAACCGCTGGCAGGATTCACAACTGCCGCTGGGGCCTTTGGAATGACATTGCGCTGTCGGAGTTCTAACACAGGAAAAAGTGCAGGTTGCTATGGTGAGCCAAGCCAGAGGAAACAGGTCTTTGGAATAACGCTGTCGTGCTTATAATTGAAAGCTACCTTGCCCTGGTTTTGGAGTCATTTGGGATATTCGTGAAGGAGATTCCAGCTCCTGCATTAGGGAGAGGAGACTGCATCACGTCATTTGTACAACACTCAAGGGTCTAAATCAGTACAAGGATGATGAACAAAACAAAGACTTACTGTTGTTTTCTTGGAATCTGGATCAAATCTCTCCAAAATCATTTTAGCATTTTTATACGTTTCATTCTCCATTACCTCTTCAAGCTGTAAACAAGATAGTAACAACAATTTTTAAAGTGCAGAACATACGTATTAGCCTCTTCATTTGAAAACAAATGCAACTCAGTCAAACTGTGAATGTTTTTTTCATATGCCCCTACCTTGATCTGGAATACAAATATTTGTAATTCAGATTAATTCAGGACTGCTGTGTGCTCCCACAGTTACTTATATCTAAGTACAATTTCAAGAAGTGTTCTATTGCTGTTATTTCAATTAAGTAAGAAAGGGTTTCTGATTGTATACATATAACATGAAGAATGATGACATTCACTACTTCGATAATAGAGAGGGTGAAAATCCATCAGCTATAATTATTGGTCGTTATTAGACTTGACAGTGGATGACAAGCAATTTCTCAGATTTATTCATTTCTGGCACTAAATGCTATTAATTAAAATGACATTAACAGAGTGTGTACTGAGTTAAGTCACTCTACCAATCAACTGATTTTCATATGGATGTAAGCTTATTCAGAAAATGTAGCCATTATCTTTAATGTCAAATGTCGCTAGAAATCATCACCCAACATACAGCAGGAGCAACAATATATAACATGTTTTGGGTAAGCCTATTTATATATTCGTTTCACTTCCCTGATAATGCTAATGGACATTATATGTGACACTTAATTGGAAACACCCCATTAGACACCCTAAGCTTTACCACAAAATTAACTGTAACTCTAAGAGTCCTCTGTGTTATAATGCAAACCAACAGAAAATAACTGAGGCAATGAGGTCCACAATGAAAGGTGCCTGTATCATTCTTACTGAAATATGTGTTCATATTACACAGGTATTAGATGCAACAATGCACTTATTAGCTTGTACATTTCTTGGTATTCAATGCATCTGAACAAAATATGCATTTTTTGGAATAGTTTAACATAACCTCGGTTTCATCCATCTTTTCATCAATGCTTACTTTTTTTGTTGAACATACAGCATATTGACTGCCAACATCAACACTGTAGGTTGTGCAGCAAACAGCAGGCAACCTTTGAAGAAGATCCCCTTGAGCCAGGATCATACACATGCATACATACAAATATTCACAATTCTAAACTTACTATTTTCCTTTTGTCTGCTTTAAGTTCCTCTAGTTTCTCATCTGGGAAAAAAGACATATCAAAATTAAAATAAAAAAATAACATTTTTAAATAATGTATGCATCAACAGCAAATTAAATTCGTACTATTTTTTTCAGATATCCATTTAAAAAGTGCAATAAGCATCTTTCGAAGTAGCCACACCCTAAAATGGACAAAGACAAAATAAATATATAGTTTAAAATGTATTCCATTTCCCTCTTGAAAATGTGAACGATGCCATTGCATACTTACATTAGTGGAAATAATAAAAAAGGAAGAGACATTATAACCCGCCCCATCAACGGTTCAGGCAGGTACCAGAAGTATACAACCAGACATGTGACCAGGTAGAGAATGGAAGAGTACAGAAGCAGTCGTCCAACCCATATCTTCAACTGCCTTTGATACTTTTCACTATAATCTTCAAGTGTCTGTATCTCCTATCAAGGCAAAAGCAAAGAACACAATTAGGCTATTATTAAGTCGTAGAGGATGTGGTCATACAGCTCTACATACCCATACTATTCATTTAATCTATAAAATAATACAAAGGCATTAAATTGCTCTAAGCAAAAGTGCACATGGCTGTGGTAGAGCGGGGTAGAGATGATGGGGGAGGCTGAGCACTGGAAGAAGAGGAGCAGAGAGGTATGCACGAAATGCAATGAGGTACGGGAACATATCTTTGAGTTAGAAACTAAAACATGAAATTCTATAATAAAGGTGAATTCCAGACACAAACTAAAGATAGTCTACCTTTAACTATTTTACTATTTCTACTATTGACCTGCAAATGTAGAGTAATCATATTATTAAATAATATTAAATTCTGAGTGAAATATATATCAGGATAGGGCCTTTAAGTGTAAACATGCAGCCAATTTGGAAACAAAAAGTTGGTCTTAACAAATGTACAAAACTATGGGATTCCAATTCTACCTAAGGCAAATACTCAAATCATACAATCCTTTCAGTTTACATCAGTGTTCATTTTGGCTATCATTTTAGATTTAGTCTTAGGCTTTAGACGAAAATGCTTAATAGTTTGTCACATTTTAGTAATTTCATCCTAAATAGTTTTAGTCGATGAAAAGTCATGACATTTTAGTCAACCTTTATTCCAAATGTTTTCTCTATTTAAACAAATGCAAAAGTCTAATACCAGTACGGCCTGTTGCATGCAGATGGTAGCATAGTCGACAGTCAAGCTAACCGTTTATTCGGCCTGGTTGCAAAATTTGACAAGTTATTTTGTTCCTTCAAAATCATACATTCATTTTAGCCTGGTAAGCAACTAAGGTAAGGAATCCGGATTAGCTGTAGGTTATTTGTTTACTTTCAAGACCAGCAGTATGGAATGAATCCGGTTTTCTGTCAATCTGTCCTACCTTGTCAGATTGTCCTATTGTAGTGCAAAATTATATATCTGTCACTTGTGACAGATCGTGATCGTGACAAGACCGACTTTTACATGTGCTGCCCACTTATGTGCGCAATTACGATAAATCATATGCATATGAGTTTTTAAATTATACCACTAACATTTTCGTCTCGTCAATGAAAATACATCTTAAATTTTGACCTAGTTTTTATTATCAGTGATCTATTTTCGTCTCGTTAACATCTCGTTTTCGTCATGGAAAAAGGTAGTTGACTAAATATTTTCGTCATAGTTTTAGTGAACGAAATTAACGGGTCTACATTCATTCCATTTCATGTAATGTGATAGGTTTAGATGCGCTGATAATACCAATCCCAAAAATAGTTGACAGGCAGAATAGGACTCTAAAACTGGACAAAGCACAGTATCATCTGTCCCTGTCACTCTGGTTATTGCATAGACTGTACAACCTGCACACCATCAAGTAAATCTACAATACATTTTACATTACAATAGATATTGCATTAAAAGGTGGATTAAGCAATACTGGAGGAATCCAGTATTGTTGATATTTTCTGAACATTCAAACAAATATGCTCTCTCAGATGCTCTGCTACCCCACATTGGACGCGGATTGCCAAGGAGAGTGTTGTGTGGTCAGCACCACGTTGTAAGATGTCCCATTTAAAGAGACAGTGCCGTTTAGGAAAACAATTTTTATTTCAAAAGACAGCTAGGGGGCCGTGAGGAGATATTTAGCCAAATTTGACAAAAAGTTTATTGGATTGGAATCACTAACCCCACTTTTAAAAATCTAATACTCGCAGTGCCAATCGTATGTTTACCACTGGTGCAAATGTGGATATATTTCCATTGTACCTCAGTGCTCAATAAGAGCCTGCCCTAACATCTGTGTGGTTTAAAAATGAAATTGCATTATGGACAGATTCTAAATCTTACTAGGCTATTTTAATCATGTGAAGGTCAAGCAGTATTGTATTTCCAGCATTTTAACTGCTTGTATTAATTCAGAGCAACAGATATGGAAATCGCGTATGGCTAAAACGAATACATTGAGCATTAAAAACAATACACAAAGTATGTTGCGACTATTTTTAAGTCAAATATAGCAAATGCTTGCAATGTTCATTCCTTCCCCTTCCATTTCCTCTACATATGAAACTTAAACCCCAGTTTATATTACAAAGTGTTTTGCTTTTTTTTTTCCTGAAAAACCGGCATGAGCACAAATAATGTGGCTAGTGTCCAACGTTAAAATCAAGCTGGCTGTGCCTGCTTATTATGAGCTTGCTATACAGTACTTAATACACTGATTTCCATTAATCATATGACAAACATTTAGCTATGCACTTATTTTAAAGGCTTAAGATTGAAGCTTTCAAAATAAGTTGAAAACATGTATTTGTAAGTTTTGATTCCACTACTATGATGCCAAAATAACCACAACGCTTTGACTGCATATAACAAGTCATTTTTTTTTGTTTTTGTTTTCTCAGCCATGATTTGACTTCATCCAGAGGTTTGTTTCTCTGTGCTACTACGGCAACAGCAATCTGTCCCTGGAATCGCCACTCTGAAATCGTTTGGGATAATCGCCAATTGTGGTCATCTAGTGTGTGCTTGTCAAGGATGAAAATATATATTTTTTTAATCTGTCGTTATGTCTGTTGTCTGTGGTACCCAACATTTTTTTTTTAAACCGGTTAAGATTTGAAAATCCTCTAGTGTGCGGCCAGTAATGTAACTAGTAATGTAACCAATTACTTTTAAGTGAAGTAATGTTATTACTTTTTGAAGAGTGAGTAAGTAACTAGTAACTTTTTCCTGAGTAACTTGCCTAACACTGGTCATAACATTATGGGGTGCTGTTCAATATCATATCAAGATTTTATCAGAATTTTGCATTAGCGACATAAACTTAATACATAATAATTTAATACATAATAATACTTACTAGGATTCGGGACAGACACATTAGGCTAGATTTGAACAGCCTTACTATAATATACTGTGACAATTCTGTCAGTAACAGTCAAAACCACGGCTAAGTAAACTCACAAGTAGTAAACTCAACTTAACTCATAGTACATTAGTATCCAACAGCATTTCCTGAGAAGGCTTTTACCTAAAACATACCTTATCAATCCCTTCCAAAACCTCCACAGTGGATTGCTTAGTCTGTAATAAAAACAAAATAGGTTTTAAATTCAATGAATCAAATCAAACCATATGTAAATATGGCGGTTTTCAGTTTAGTTTATTATTGTAAATGTTATATTTTGCCATTTTTGATCCTTTGTGTGTGTGTGTGTGTGTGTGTGTGGTGAACATAGTGCAGAATGCACAGTGGCAAACAGGCTCTGGTTATAGTTATTTTGAGCAAAGAAATATATGCACCGATTACAGTCATTAGCTTGCTGTGGCCCAATCTGTTTTACTCTGCATGGCGGTCTTACATAAGAAGGAAATGGAAGCCCTGGTTCAGTTAGCTTGAGATCATGTTAAATAATGCATTCTGAACAAAATCTGACGTTTCTGAATATTGTGTAGTACCGGTACAGTACCGTAGCCTATTTATAAATTGTTGTTACGGACATTATCTGTCCTAAATGTTGGCCTAGCTCATAAACCCCATACTAAATATTCTCTCCTGGTGATTAACTTTAAAATTGCGAATATAGCAGTAATTTTTGTAGAGCATAGCCAAAAAAGATGTGCATACAGACCCTCCATCTAGAGACAACAGCACCCATGTTAAGGATCCTCCAATCTCCCCACCTATTGACAACAAATAATGGCCATCAAACTCGATGACAGACACAAAACTATCAATTGTAGCCACTCAATTGAAAGTGCACACTAGTTTTCTCACAGAAATCGAAATAACTGCGTTTCAAAATGTTACGTCTGTACATACTAAAGGCAGGCTATTGCTAGCCTAGTACAGTAGGCTACTGGTGCAAAATACATTCAAAAGGTTAAAATAAATAAAATTAATACGTTTGCTAATCTTACATGTACATGTAAATTAACTAACGCGAACAATTACAAATGGTATCCATCGTTATACAAAAGGTGACTAGACTAACTAGCTTGGTACTGTAGCTAGTATTGCAGGCTCTTCGTTAGCTTGTTCAGTCAGCTAGCTACTACAAATCTGGTGCACGATGCCCTCAAATCAACAGTCTTAACAACCAGCATACCAACTGAATGTAGACTTTCTTAAATCAGAGGGGTGGTGGTTCTGTGTGTGGGGGGTGTATTTACCTCAACAGATAACTTGTTTGGTGTTGCCTGCGGCACGGTTATCCTGTCTTCCGACTGCAGATCAGATCAAGCCAAGATGGGGGAGTGTACAATGAGTAACACATGAACTCATTAGTGCCAACGTTGGCCAATAACGGTATTGGTCTATCAAAAGTGTTATGCTTTGGACAAAATAATATTGGTCACAACCACAACTCCTCAAAGCCTGCGTTACATAGACATTTAGCCTTTATAGCCTACACGTCTTGGACTACATTATAATTACATTCTGAATAAAAATGCAAAATGGTTTAGCCTACTAGTTTGACAATCTAAGTTGAGCAATAATACGGGTAGTATTGCTATATAATATAACATTATGATTGTGTGTTTTGTTAGAATATAGCACGCTATTTTCTGAAAAAAAAATAATATTGTCTAAAGTTTGCTGCGTACGTGTAGCCTAAAGGATATGCGGATAAATAATTGTTTGTAATATGTGTAAACTTTCTCTCAGTCTGCAGATTGACTCGCTTATTTAATATAAGCATCAAACCTGTAAATATGTCATGTAATCTGCCTATACTATCTTATTGAATAAATGTAGGGTAATATGCCTATTTCATATAAAATAACACCACATATGTTGTATGTATATTCTACTTGTAACCTACAACAATAGGTTATAGTTTGCGGCCCTGTTTATGGTATGCCTATAGGAAATCATTTGGATTTTGGACAGAAATTTTGAAATATCTTCAAACAATTTCATCATTACCCCAAACAAACCCAACAAAGACATACAGTATTTTGTTGTCTGGCTGTTTCGTGTGTCTTAAATCACATTAGTGAGTTATATAGGCTGTAGCCTACAGTTTCCTTATCAACCTTTAAAATACTTATGAGTCACATAAGGTTTCACACAATCGAATTAATAAATGTGTTGATACATACATAAAGAAAGAAACTGTGCTTGTAACATGCTTTAATATTGCATGCAAACTTCTCTATTGCAATTCCTCCTCTTGCTAAAGGTTATTGGACAATGCTGCATCTTACAATAATTTCTATACAGTACCTCAAGTATTTATTATCAAATAAAACTTTAGCAACATGTTCAGTTCAGCATTAGATTCTTATTCACATAGCTCTGGGCTATTTGATTTAGATTTTCTAACCACCAACCTTTTATTTACTAAAGCAGTGCTGTCCTCCCCCTCTAGATACAGCATTTCATTGTTTGTTTCTGTTCTGGGAGAGACTGCTGGCTTTGCAGTATAGCAAATAGCCTATGTATCAAATAATGTAGCCCAAATGACATGATTATCTTTTAAAAATATATAACCAGCAAGAACAACTTTATTTTGTTTTGTGTTTGTGTGTATTTGCATGTGTGTGTTTGTGCGTGTGTGTTCACGCAGTAAGCTTGGGGGGGGGTTAAAGTGTTAAAGATAAAACTGAGCAATCCCTCTATTTAACCTACAACAAGTCTTCTTATATATGTCGACAATTGAGTGGTATCATTCTGACTCCAAGGATATAGGAAGACAAGAGTCATATAGTAAAATATTAACTTTCAAGAACCCCAAAATCAAATGCAGTTAACCCATAGTAATTTAACCACTATTTTACTTTTAGTGCAATAATAATATA
>JAODUE010000014.1:2824522-2860946 GCA_027564755.1 Amblyopsis hoosieri
GAACGAATAAAATAGCACGTATCCAGTTTTTACACGCGCACGGATCGTGACGCCAGACTATTGTGACTGAACGTCCAGCTCTCTCCCTCTCTCCCCTCTCTCTCTCTCCCTCTCTCCCTCTCTCTCTCTCCCTCTGTGCGTGTGTGTGTGTGCACGCGCGCGCGCGGTCGCGAAATAACTCCTGTAGGAATTGCATATGGAAATACTGGATTTGATATAATGAGGCTACCCCATCAGCGAGTGATCAGCAATCCAAAATAAGGTTTGTTAAAGTTGTCCTGCCAAAAACGAAATCTAATGACCGTTTAGTATTTTACTCAATATTTTAAAATACATTAAAATGTCAAAATAATATCGGGCCTATGCGGCAAGTAATAATATACTGAACATGTATATACCTACATTTTTCCGGCGAGTATTTTATGTCTAATGACTTCCCTCCGCGGATTGTTAGCACTTGACAGCGAGTCTCAAAACGAGGAACTTTACTACAGCCTGGTATTCTTAGAGGCTCCGTCTAGGTATAAGGGTGGCCATTTTTGTCATGATCCTCTCATTATTAAGATAAAAATTGACACCAAAGATGCAGTGCAAAATGATATGCACCTCTTCAACCGGATTGGTATTTTCCCTTGAGCAGTGGCAGGGTGTTTGGGAAGCCATTGCTGCCAAAAACCAAGTGCTCGTTCTATTATGCTGGTAGAAAACAGATATGCATTTGGTTAGAAAGGCAAGTGCAAGATAATTGCCTGTTTCTTTAAACCAAGATTGCCAAGAGATTCTATTAGGGGTTGTTATTATTGAAAGCCTGAAAGGCTCTATCTCGGTTGCATATTGATTTTTTTCGTCCACGATTTAAGATTGAATTTCTCAGAAACAACTTAAAGAAAGTAACAATGGATTGGTAATAAAACAACATATTGTTAGCTAGGTGAAGCAGTCAACAAATGTGTCACTAAGTTGGCGCAAGTTGCAGCTCAGCAATAGCAAAAAAAAAAAAAAAAAAAAAAAACTTTTAGGCAAAACAATCAAAATATATAGTTAAAGCAAAATATGTGTATGTTTGAATGTTTCCTTATTCATAAATTATTAACCGTCGGTGTTTTTGAAGTTGGCCTGTCATTAGCTACAGGGCAGGAATGATGATGATGATGATGATGATGATGATGACGATGATGGTGATGAAAGTTATCTGTTAAGTGAACTTTCTTCCCGTTGGTCTGGTGATGGTACCGATGTCTTGCTGAGAACAGCAGCGGAATAGGGCAGAAATCCACTTTCGGACCTTTGCCCCGAAGCTGTGCAGGTAAAGTCTGCGCTGGCGCTCCTGGAACCTAGCGCGCTTGCAGCCTGGCTGCTGTGGCAACTGAGACACGAACACGGCCCAGAGGCAGAAGGGGCGCTGACGGCCGCAGCTGCCGCTGCCGCGGCAGCTGCTGCTGACGCCGCCGCGGAGCTGTTGAGGCCTGCGGGTGACTGATAAAGTCCTGGGTGCCTGAAACTACAGAGGAGTTCAGGTCGCGAGTAGGGATGAGAGAGTGCGCGGAACGTGTCGAGAGGGCGAATGGAAGTGGCGAAAGGTGATGCGGCAGCACCTGTCGCGGCAGCGGCAGCGGCTGCTGCAGTGACACCAACATGCGGGTAGTAGTGTAGAGGCATGTGGGAATGGAAAGGGTACGGTAGACTTCCGGTAGCTGCCGCATGCGTCATCATGTAGGTGTAAAAGCTTGGGTCTGCTGGATGGGGCCAAGACATCGCCAAGCGCTGCCTTTTATCCTTCATCCGCCTGTTCTGGAACCACACCTGTAGATATCAGAAAAGGCCATTTCAAACTATATGTTTTTCTCTCTCTCTCCAACCTAGACCAGAGGAGCATAGTTCACAATTATTTGGGGCTGATGGGCTCTATAATGGAAATTATTCGTGCAGGAAACAGAATTGAACTAATAGGGGTATACCCGCAGAGTGAGTATTGAAGTTTAGGCACAATATGGCCCTTTCTTATCGATAATATAGTCATTAATCGCACAGAGGCACAATAGCCAATTTAAATATTAACGCAGTGAATTTTAAAAGCGAGAAGTATATGGCTACACTTTGTAAATATAATTTGTAGCAAAGACTATTGTCAGCTACTTAAGGCATTGTTTTGACATCCATGTGATCAGGTGTATGCGCGCACTTGTATGTCCGCGTGTGTAGCCCATTGCACGCTAACGTGAAGCTGTGGATATGGATAGATTTGCCTATTTTAAAACGATATAGAATAAATATATCAGATGTTCTATTCCAGCACACGTCTGGCACACGGAATTATTAGAAATAATAACGAAGATATCCCCCTACCTTGATTGTGGTTTCAGGCAGATTTAGCGCTGCGGCTAATTCACATCTTCTTGGCCTCGAAACATAGTTTTCCCTGTAAAATTCTTTTTCCAGTCTTCCGATTTGTTCTCTGGTGAAAGCAGTTCGGTACCTTCTGACTTGATCGGCATTTGAATTGTTTGAGCCTCCCATTGAATTACCGTTCATATTGGAAAGAGACGTAGAGCTTGTGTTGGAAGTCCCAGAATTGCCGTCTGAAAATCCTAAGAAAAAGAGAAAAATAAAATAATAATAATAATAATAATTGTTGTTTATTTATTAAAATAAATACAGAAATGACTTGGTAAAAATATATCAAACATTATGTAGAACGTCTGTAATGCAATTCAAGTGAAATTGCTATATTTTATTAATTTGATATATATAATGGCTAGGTTAATTTAGGATTAAACTATTTTCACTTTACTCTAGTCTAATATTAGCCTATACATTATATTATATTATACACTAATAATAATAATAATAATAATAATAATAACTATTATTATTATTATTATTATTATTATTATTATTATTATTAGAATAATTATCACAATATGAATTATAATACAGAATTGGCTATATTTAATTACAAAACACAAAATAGATATAGCTTTATACAAAATATAGGATAGGCTACCTTTGTTATTTTCCTTGTGCTGACTCGGGGAACGATGTGATGGGCATCCCACCTCCACATCGCTGTTCATGTCGGAGTCTTGCGAAACTTCAGGGTATAAGCTCATTTTCTTCCTGTTTTCCAAGGATGAAATTTCCGGTGAGGGAGAATTTTCCCTGTTGTGGTGTGAACCAAAAATACTGTCAATTTCGAATTTGCCTTTGGTTGGTATATCGCCGAGACTTCCATGGAGGGAGGCGGATGTTATTCTGGGGCTCAGTCGTCCACTATGTTGAGAATTTTCCAGGGCCTCCAGCACTGAATTTCCAGCCGTGTCGGAGAGCCTTTTTCCTGTGACGGGACTGTGCAGACCTCTCTCCATCAGTATCATCTCCTTTCTTATCCTCTCCATCATTAAACCGAGTGGGGGAAAAAAAACACTTGTCCTGGTCCGGTACGCCAATGAGTTGAGACGGAGCTAATCCGCATTCAACTCAGCTGTCTCTAAATAACTGTCTGTAAACCGTTTTATAAGCTCTAGACGCGAAGAAATACAAGAATATCAATGCGATCAACGAACGAATGCTCAAAATGACCCGAGCATCCTTCCTATCACGAAATATCGTTCATCAAAAGTGGTTGCCGTCCGTTGTTGCAGCGCTCCCCTGACGTTGCCCGAATGATCATTTATTGTAACAGGTTTATAAGCAAATAAATACAAGAGGGCTGTCAGTTGATGATGGAGGCGGCCTTCAGTCAGACGAGTAGGCTATATCCAAGTGGAGGGGAAGAGGAGAAGTGAGGAGTGAGGTGCTTGTCCCTGGGCTGATCTAAGACTGCTTCAGACTACTCTTGGGTTTGGCCTCTTGGGTGAAATTGACAGTCTGATTAATAAAATGAGCGGGGCAACATTTCCCTCTTCATTTAGGAATATTATTATGCTTTGATTCTCTCTATTGTTTCTCTGCTCTGGTCGCCCTCCCCTTTTTGCAATCGTCGTCTTTCTATTTATTTTATCTTTTTTCGATGTTTTTCATTTCTCATCTTTGTATTGAAAAAGGATAACAATAAAATAAAAGTTTAACACGACATTTAGTAGTAGTCTCGCTTTAATGTTCTTTATCATTTGAAAAAGGCCTATTTATATAATTCGATTTTTTTTCTGTAGGCTCATAGCTACTACTTGTTTTCCCTCGTTTATATGATCAGGAATATGTTATTGATCTGCTGATAATTCAAGCATTATTATAGCATAGGCCTATTACAAAAAGGGGTGCATCAAAAACTACCAATTAGTAAAACGAAGGCCATACATTACGCATAGTGAGTCTTTTAGGAAACTATATGCAATTCTTTAATTTGTCAGATTTTCTATGTTTTGGTGTTTCACGATATAATTTGTTTGACATTAAGATTCTCTCTCTATCAATTCTCTCTCTCTCTCTCTCTCTCTCTCTCTCTCTCTCTCTCTCTCTCTCTCTCTCTCGCGCCCGCTCTCTCTCTATCTCTCTCTCTCTATCTCTATTTCTTCTCATTTTGAATAATGTTTTGATATCGTTTATACTGGTTCAAATGTGAAATCTATGTTTAATGGTAAACAGCCAGCTTAACCGCTTATTAATAATCGAGTAGACTAGTTATTTAACACAATAACGATATTCCGTGTCAGGCCGCCATTGGAGAGTCGCTTGTGAGTAACCTTACCGTGTAAAAATATAAACACGCTATGTAAAGACTAAAGACACGAAAGCCATAGACTCCACTCCAGATTACTCGTGCGTGCAGAATGTCTTGTATGCGTTCTCTGGCGCCTCCTGCAGATATTGTTTAATATTACACATCCAGTGTATTGTAAATGAACCAATACTAAATGGGTATTTTTTACGTTTATAATTATGTTTATTAAAAATAATGCAAAGGCTACCAGGTGAACAATTACTTTATCACTTTTTATGCATGGTGTATATGTGGAATGTATTATTTCCCCACATGAATTCATATTTTATCCAGACAATCTGGACTATTTGTAATTTTTGTGTGCTGCAGAATTGGGTAATATATTCCAATGCTGTTCAGACTATTACAGTCTGAACACCATTGGAATATATTACCCAATATTACCCAACCAGCAGCAAGATGGTCATCCTTTTGAATCGTAAGTAGGTTATAGCACTGTTGATTACACATATAGGCTAGCTAGTATATACAGAATATGTTTGAAATAAATAAAAAAATAAATAAAATAAACTTGACTTGACTTGATATGTTATAATGTATATAGCCTACCTATATGTATATATATATACAGTTGATGTTATATATAGCCTTTATATGTTGACAGACTAGGTGACAGATACATGGTTCTGCCCAGCCTGCTTGCTAAAGTGGTTAAAGAAAAGCATGCATGAAAAAGGTGGATATATAACACATAATACAGACCTACAGCAGCTAGATGTATTAATGGCCATTCTGTCCAATTGTGGTCCACTTAGCAAATCTACTGTACCACGAATAACACCCCTATATGTATACCTCTTACTAAAACTCATGAAAGTAAATGCTAGTATATAAATAGGTCCATTATGGAAGTCCTAAACAAGCTTTTTTCCACTGCTCACAACTTACTTGCTTTGAGTGTCTGACAATTGGCCACCCGACAGAAGACTACTTAGTCTTACTGTAGGCCTTGCAAATACTGTAAAACGAATAAAAGCCGGGTCCCAAATAGACACCTGTCCTTTTTACTGCCCTAAGGTGGCTATGTTTTGACAAATAATTAGCAGGTCTCAATTAGAAGCCTGGGGTGCATTTCCCAAAAGCAGATTTTTTAACTACGTTAAACTTACATGGTTGCAACTTTACAGTTGCATCAGTTGCGATGCAAGTGTTACCCTAACCATAGTCAATTAGTTGCATCGCAACTGTAAAGTGAAGTTGCAATGCAAGTGCAAGTGCAAGTGCAAGTGTTACCCTAAACCATAGTCCGGACTATGGAGGAAACTACATTACATACATACAAGTAGCATGATGCATCGTTAGACGACACAGGTGTTTCCCAAAACAATAGTTCCAATGAACGCTCGTAACGTCGTTAAATTGTGTAATTTGAACTACAACTCTCAAGGTGTCGTTAGGCTTATTAGCAAGGCTTGTTGTCTCTAGTGTTTTGACCCCGCATTATTGAGAGAGACTATCGATCACGATCATGCAGGTATCTAATTGAAACACTAACAGGCTGCTTTGATGAAGCATGTTGGCCATAAGCCATTTAATTTAAGTATGAATAGTATCGATATTTAGTCTACATAAAGCGTATTGCACTGACTGCAATGTATGCCTATTGCTAATAGTTTACATTCCTTCTAGAACTATAAAAATGGAGCATGCATTACATTCAGCCCTACTAGGATGAGCAAAGAGGGGTTTATAGGTATGCCAACAGCAGGGCTTGAACCCACACTCTTCATATTGATAGCCAAACACACAAAACCCTCGACTAAATGCCTGGGCCTATAATAAAAGGGTATTCTTATTATATTTGACTAAATAATAATTAATTATAATTATTTCTTATTAATATTTCTACTTTTTTTATTATTATCTTATTATCATTTCTGTTATGGTTGTTCAGTTGTACAGTTATTCCTGTTATAGTTGTTGTTAGCTACACTGTAGTTTATGAGCAGGTTGTATGAATATGTATGAATGTAATTACTGCCCTAGGCTATTTAATGCAGGCATAACATGAGAAAGATTGTGAGTTTTTGCAAGTTTCCAGCTGTAAAAGTCAGGCCGAACACCTCTGGAAACATGGTTGGCACTACAGTGGTTGAAAACAACATAGTTAAAAACATTGTCATAGGCTACTAGCTTTTATACATGTTAACAATAATGTAATATGTCTACTTCAAATAACAAAAGTAATTAATATTATAGAAAAATGTATTTAGTACAAAAAAAAAAAAACATTCAAAAATATATGAACAACCAAACCTACACATTGTGACAACCAACCCTGCAATGGGGTTGGTTGTCACAAAGTGTCAGAGCACACTTAATCACTCTTAAGCAGAGTACGCGCAAGAACGTAGCTCACGCAGACAGACAGTTAGGCCAGCTAATCGCTGAGTTCTGTCCGAACTTTATGACTGTGCACGGTTTTCACATTCCTGCGACTCTCACAGATGACGGATATTTCTAATCGTATTGTCAGAGCATTTAATTTAGTCATTGCTATCGGGGTGTAAAGAGAATTTCAAGAAATATGACTAAATGTGCTTCTGAAGCAAATGACTTACTCATCCTTTAAGTGCTTGTATAACAGACGTGCACATCCACCTAATCAGTTAACCCCATATTAATATAACATAAAAATACAGTTTAATTATACTGTATTACTTTGTAATGGAGTTAGATGTTGGTATCTTCAACGTCGTTAAATTATGTCATTTTATATATATATCGGTATGGTGCGTAATTGTCTCGTGTGGAGGTGGTAATGCGGACCAAAGTGCAGGATATTGATGGTATGATGGTCTAATGATGACCGGGTTTGCAGAACAGAACTCAAAAACACAGACACAACTAGACAAAGGAATATAGACAAATTATCCAGCCCAGGGCAGACAGAAAGCAGGGTATTTAACACATGAAGGGGTGATTACAAATTGGGGACAGGTGAGGCAAACACACATGGAGCAGGGGAGACAGCGAGGACATCTACAGGTTGGGAGGGGAAGTGCAGGCAGAGAGACACAGGGATAACCCAGGAGACAGTCATGACAGTACCCCTCCCTCTAGGGGATGGCTCCTGACGTCCCACAAAGCCGGCTAGGCTGCTGAAGTCTGCGCAGGAATCAGGGAACAGAAATGTGGTCTCTCTGACAGGGACAGAAACTCAAGCCACACTTGAGCCAGAAACCGAAGTCAGCAGAGACACGGACAGGAACAGAACAGGACCAGGGACAGAGCAGAACTTCATCTGGAGGTCAGGAGCACGCCAACGGAACCATGGTAAGGAACATAGTCAGGACAGGAAACAGGGTCTGGATCACAGGCAAGACTGGAGAAGGGCCAGGGACACAAGCAGGAGCTGGGACCAGGAACAGATGGCTGGGTCTGCTGGGTCTGTTGGGGCCTGAAGGGAGCATTGCACTTAAATGTGGGTCACATGTTGCTTGTTTATTGACTAAACTTCCACCAGAGCAAGGTTCTGACTTCAGACATAATATATTCCACCAAGCTGCTCACACCCTCTACGACCTCTCAGAGTGGCTTCACTATGAGTCATGGTGCTATGTTTTCGATGTGCCAGCAGCACATAAAGGCTCTAAAGAGAAACCGAGCTCCAAATTTGACCGTCATGAAGGGAGAAAGACAGACCATATTACATGGAACCGCCGCAACCTTTGAGATCCCCACTAAGGCAAGAGAAGGTGTGGTGAAGAAGAAGAAACCAGAAAGCAAGACTTTCTGTCCTTTCTGCAACAATACAGAGCATTACCTCAATCAGTGCAGTGCTGTCACTAAACTGTCCAAGGAGCAGCTCACTGAATGAATCCAGGCCAACAAGCGATGCTGGCACTGTTCCAGGTCCCATCAATCCGCCCAATGCAACCTGAAGAAACCTTGCAGCCGGTGCCAGGGTAAGCACCTTCAGGTTCTGCATGAGGTAAATGCCAGACCAAGGAGAGTAGGGTTGGGTACCGAAACCCGGTGCACCGGTTTCTATATGATCGGTATCTACCGGACCAAATTAAAACACATATTTCGGTGCCTCATTTCGGTGCCACTTAGACTAAATCTACATTATATGTTTTACTTTTAAAATGAGGGTTAAAAACAAAAAAACTATCTAGTGTTTTAGCTTCGTATAATTATCTATGATACTTACCCGCGTCACGTGGAAATGTTTACATGACAGGTAGACTGGACATATGCGTGCCGATGTAAAAAAAAAAGCATTTTGTCAGAACATTTTATTTACTAAGGAGGAACAGCATGGCGAAAAATAAGATATGTATTTTCTTGGACTGGATCACTGGAACTTTCACTGAAAGGAACCATCATGGCCATTTATATCTTTCCTCTGGTGTTCTGAAGCGGACATAATCAATTATCACTCATTACATATTATGACACAAGGTAGGCTACCATTAGCTACATTACACATTCCTAAAGCAAAAGGACTTAAAGGGTCATGTTTACCTGTATGCCGGTGGGCCAGCATGTTTGCGCCACAAAAGATGTTCTAATTAAGATGCCATGGTAAACTACCTACAGATGACACACATCTGTGTGTCCATTATATTTAGTGCCAGAAGAAGATGTCAAGTAAATGGACTGATTTTATCCAAAGCGCTTTACAGTATTCTGCCTCATATACCAATGGTGACTGCTGCCATGCAAGGTGCAGCCAACCACCAGGAGCAGTTGGGCATCTTGCTCAACGATGCTTACAGGCAGGTCAACACCGGGGATCGATCCCACGACCTTCCGGCTGGGATCGAAACACCCAGACCACTCAACCATCCTGTCCCCCGGTAGCAACTATAAGTAACACGACATTCACATATTGAGCATCAATATCTTTTAAAATAACAACACGCACAGCAAATCTGTTTGCATAGGCCAAGTACTGTTCATCTGAAGGCAAAGTTACATGGCCTATTGTTATCAATAAGTATGTACTGTTCAACAGGCGTTGCCTTGTAAAAGTGTAAACATGACAAATGACTATGATCAAACGCTGGCGGCTTAAGAACAGTCAACAAATTACTGTGAATCATAATAATTTGAATAATAATGAACAGCAAAGAACAAATGAAAGTGTGTTGGAGCATGGCTATATCTAAAACATACAGGGCAGTGGATTTTAAGGACAATGATTGTGAAACTGTACTAGAACCAATAAAGTCAAACATACTATAAATCATATGTACATTTTACTCAAATGCTGGAGTAAATAAATCATGAATAAATTATGTAAAACAGTTTTTAAACACTGAGTATTAATTAAAGAGATTTTGAATTTTATGTTCAGAATTTAAACTGGTAAATAACAGAAATGTACTATGGTATTTTAATTAAAAGAATACTTGATGTTGAGTAAACTTTACTTGAAAAAATGCTTTGTTAAATTTACTACAAAGTGTGAGTGGAAATGTTTGCCTGAGTTTTCCTAAATGAATATAACTAAAAAAAATTTTGAGTGTAAAACATAGTAAGAATAGGCTACTTATATTATATGTTATGAGGCTAATTCATATGGGTGCCACAACAAGTTACTGTGTTATTGTATTGATTGTACACATTCTAGTGCAATTGTTGATTGTAAGTGCAGACCTCACTCAAATAGATGTCTTACATGGATCTAATACACACAATGCAGTATTGCAAGATTGCAAGATTGAAATCTTATCCTGCCTGCATGTTCTAAACGACATATAGGGGTGTTTACCACTCAAACCAATCTTACCAGCCCTATGAAAGTTACCCTTCACCACACGTAGCGTACTTCAGATGTTATTAGTTCAACGACGCATCCCACGTAAATTCAATAGCATTCGTTGTTGTAGCCCCGCCCCCCCGTGCGCACACACACACACACACACACACGCACACGCACGCACGCACGCACACGCACACGTCTCGTAGATAAAACGTCTATGAACGGCTGTCCTTAAATTATCTTAGGTCGCCATCTAGTGACACTGTTATAAAAGTGCAGATTGCACTGAGAAAGTAAATACAGGTCTATATTACAATATTATATATGGCTATACTAATTGGTTAATGCCTTAAATGTTATATAACGGAATGAAAAAATATGTTTATATTATTTTGTGCAGCATACCGTTAAAATGATCAGAACGAAATTTTGTTTTTTCTCTAAAGCCATGAGTCAAAGCTAATACCCATACATTCATGATTGCTGAAATGAATGTTTGCAGTGATAATGTCATCATGGTTTATATATAGAATTGGTCTATGAGGAATAAGAAGTAACCTACAGGTGTAAGTTAAGGGTTATTGGAACATAAGGTTAAATGAAACTTTGCAGCCTGCATTTTCTCGCCTGATGGCTGACAATAAAAGTAGTATTTCAATGAGCAGTATCTCTGACACAACATGAAGGGGCAGGGCAAGCATCAAACCGCAAGGTGATGCCACAAAATCCCGAGGTGTGGTAAATTACATCAGTTTTACCTCATTTTCATTATAAGGTCATACAATTGTCATAGCCAATATATTGAACAAACTTTTAATTGAACCAAGATGTACTACAAAATCAATAAATACAATGAGATTTTAACGTTTATATTTTAATAATTTCGTTTTTATATTGTCCCAATAACCCAAAAAGTGTTTGTGATTTTTGGTGATTGGGACAGTTTGCGAAAGTTAAAAGTTTAGCACACTAAACAATCTAAATCTAACATGTCAGAGTCAGTGCCATTGACCAGAGACACTGGCATATATCTGGAGTTGGTCCCAGGGCACTGCACAGCGGCTGCCCTCTGCTCCCTTGAGCGATGGTTTAAATGCAGATAACATATTTTGCTACATGTATGTGCATGTGACAATAAAAAGCACATTTAGCACCTTTACCACTGCAATGCAAAAATATAAATTTATGTTGGTGGGTTTAAACTACTAATATTTGCTAGGCCTATAGATAATTATTCGTTTTTTTATATTTATGTAATTATCTATTATACTGTCTCCATTCTGTTGTTTTGCTTAAAAAAATATGTCAGACACACAAAACAGCCTATTGTTTCATGTTCACTTAATATGTGTAACCTTCATTGAACTAATAAACACACAAACTGCAGCCTTATAGCCTACACAACGACCAACAATTATCTAAAATTAACAAATATGCCTATATAGGCTTCATACGAATTTAATCTCCTTACATTATTTTAAGAGATTTTGGATCAGTTTACACAAACGTGTGTGTCACACCTTGGGCTTTTTCTTTAAAAAATTGCAAATTTGTAGTTATTATTTTCAGTTCATTATTTCATTTTCTGATAAAACCAAGGTAAACAGTTTTTGATATTATTTTTACACCTGACACCCGCAGGCTTATAAGCGTATAGATATGCGTACTCACCTATTTTAGGTTGGTTAAAATCCTTGTCTCAGTGAGTAACAGTTTTACGATGTCTCCAGTTTGCACTTGTATAAAGTGTATGTGGATCAACAACGTAAGTAGATTCCGCAAGTTTTGTTGCAGTTGTATCCATACGCCAATTCAGTTATATATCGTGACACATTATCAAAATCTGGAATAATGTACGCAACACTCTCTTCAGTCCAAATAACTTGAACAAGGGTAAGCCTTCAACAAGTTTATTACTAAGGACAAAAGACAGCGGATATGACTTCCTTCAAAGGATTGGAAAAGCGACCAACAATTTGTCTCCTGCAGCAGCGTAAACCTTGAACGAGAGGAACAGGCCTATATTGGACTATTAAATACAGTAGTCCTGTTATTTATGTTCCCCAACATATTATCTTTGTTGCACATAATATCTTATAAACTTGCTTTCCACAAGTTGTTCACCTGCTGGTGAGATGTTGATTTATACATTAGAGATAACTTTCTGGTTATTTAAAATAATATGCATATCATTAAACGTTATTGTCTATTATTTTATCAGACCCAATGGAAAGCCTTTAACAAATTAAAACAGGCATTTTACATATTTATTTGAAGGATTGAACGTTTATCACTCTTACAGCATGTGTTACAAAGTCGATCGTGTAGCTAGACTAGCATGCTTTTTTCAGCACCCTTTGTGTTTTTCTGGAAATAAGACATCTCTGTTTTCATATGCCTATTAAATTATTGCCGGCTTTGCTTCAAATTGTACCTGTATGCCTGCATACAGTGCATGCCAACTAGAGCATAGCAGCAGCACATTTCGTTTAAAGGCCTTAATTAGCTACAGGTCAAATTATATTGTTCACAATACAACAAACACGTTTTTACAATAGGCCAGATAATAACAGCACGTGCTCCTATCATATGGTCACTGCAAGGCTATAGACGTTTAAATGTTTCCTTTGCACCTATCATGTTTTTCTTTATATTGTTATATTATTATAAAAATATGTAACGTAACATTCTTTAGGTTACATTTGATTGAACATATAGCCTACAATCCTCTTCTCCATTACTGAATAGGCTACCTTCAAATATGCCATTTGTAGACTTGTATTGCCATCTACTGGATGGTTAGCGCAGCAGAACAAATTATGAGCGCATTTGATTTTTTATCCGTTTTAGGAGTTAAATAATGATGCTACGTCGTTTAGATAAGTACAGTGAAAGTTGCCATTCAGTGAGCTTTTGTTATGAAAGTAAAACACAGTAGCCTACACTCATCGATGGAACATTTGCCAGTTATAAGTCAGACTTGGAATGCTTCAATGCAGCATGTCATCATTCATTTATATTCTCAGTTATATTATCTGCAACTATTTTCATAAATGTAAATTCCTGATTATGTAAAGAGGAGGATAAACTACACTCAATTTCTTAAGGGCATAACTACAACAATAATAATAACAAGTATAGCAGACTGCAAATAACCATTTGCTTTATATAATCAGGAATTTACATTTATGAAAATAATTGCAGATAATATAACTATGATCATTGATATTTAGTCAAATGTAACAATCATGATCTATGCCCTTCATTCATGTTTTTAATTGGTGATTGGAGTGGTGTTTTATCTGCATTCACTTTGTGGAAACCTAAGACCAATTAATAATGTGTTGGCTTTTTATATATGCTATTGCCTAAATAATTACCACGTTTTGTTTTTGTTTCCCTAAGCCTATGATCTAAAACTATATATTTGCTCAGACCTCTGTTTCACGTTGTAGCAATGTTTTGATTAGAACATGAAAATGTAGTCTACAATAAGATTTAAGTAAACAATATAAAGTGGTAGTATTTATGCTAATCGCCCACTCTTACTTAAAAATATTTCCTTATGGAATGTTTGCTTTTCAAGCAAGGGTGGGACGGAACAGTAGTTTGCACATCACGTGATGCTGTATTGCCAAATCAACAATTACCTGCTCTTTATTCTATCAGTTGCTAAAAGGGTTGCAAGAAGCGTTTGCGAAAGCTCCATGGAAATGTGTGAACGGAATCCTTTTAATGCTGGCTATATGGGTTCTTTACTGAATTTTTCTCCCTCTGAGTCATTATATTATTCCAACTTGCACGGCAATGGAGCCCATATACCCGCACTCCATCAGCTATCCTATAGGAGAGATGTGCGCTCGCTCCCGTGGACTCGCTCAAGTTCATGCACATCAGCACTACAGACCCGCGCCTTTGGGGGCTACTCTCCGCCGTTTCTATCCAACTCAGTGTCTGTAAACTCGAACACCATCAGCCACGCCAAGGGGCATTTGGACGATACAAGTAGACACTTTCAGGAAGCAACACATAGACTAGACTCTGGTAAACAGCTTCAAAGCTTTGCAGACGAACACGGAGCCACTGGTACTCCAGAATCTAAATATGAATACTCAAATCTGGAGGGTCGGTCTTTCTGTTCTGCCCCCCAACTCCATTCGAATTCCACAAGTCAAGCCATTGTGACCGATACTAACCTGGAACATGATTCGGTGCATTCTACATCCAGTAAGCCTACTGTTCCACTTTTACACATGGTAAAAATAATGTATTTTTCAGAGAATCATGCCTGATTATGCAGTCGTTTTAAGTGCGTTATAGCTTGTTTATTGGAAATTGCACGTCTTAACAGTTTGCTAATTTCTTTACAGGTGCTCCGTGGTGTTCATCTCAAGCTAAAGACAGGAAGAAGAGAAAGCCTTATTCAAAGTCACAACTTGCTTTACTTGAAAATGAATTCATGATGAACGAATTCATAAACAGACAGAAACGGAAAATTCTCTCTGACAGACTGGACCTGAGTGATCAACAAGTGAAAATTTGGTTTCAGAACCGCAGGATGAAGAAGAAACGACTCGTGATGCGGGAGAAAGCATTTTCTGCATTCTGAGTTTCAACATATAATATCATCTTATGCTGTATGCCTAATAGCTTTCATTTTTTTTAGGATATTGATGCCTAACATGTTTTTTACTGGGTTTTTTTTTTGTTTTTTGTTTTTTGTTTTTGTTTTGTGTGCATATGATCAAATTACAATATTCTAAAAGTATGTAGACTTATTGCTTCATAGCCTATCAAAATGAATTGCAAATCAATGCATAACAGGTTTAATTATTGTATAATTAAATATAGATATATGTAGGCTATTTACGTGTAATTACTGGATAATAATCTATTGTGTTTCTGATTCAAATACAAACATGCAATATGCGTGTGGATTCTGCAGACTTTCCGTAACGTTGGGCAGATTTATACTGAGGACATTATATATTTGTGTTTGTTTCGTTTGATGTCCTGCTCCGTGCTCTGTTATCTGTAAGTTATTATGATAATAATAGCATGGTAATTGCCGTAGTTTAATAAAATATAAAGTCGAGCCGTCCTTGTATCTTAAAAAAAAAAAGTTTTTTTTTCTTCTTCTTTCTTTCAATGGAATATCTAAGGAGCTATAGCCTATGCTTAATATACCTATTCAGTGTGGATATTACAATTCAGACGTTTAAACTATATACAGTAGACGATCTTGTTATACATGCAAATCCAACATTATAGGCCTATAGCGTCATATAGTATTCAAATTGGTTTAAGATATTTCCTTTGGATATGTTCTTATATCTTAATAAATCTAAAGGTTAAAGCTTTCACTTTTTTATAAACCAAGCATGTATCTAACAATGGTGCACAGAACCGCAATTACAGCAAACAAGACGATATAGCTTAGATAATATTCACTGTTATAATCAAATATTGAATTTCTATATTTAAATTTAAGTAGACATTTTTTAACTATAGTTCCAATGCACCATTTATTGGCCTTGAATGAAAGGAGTCCCCAGAGCACTTCAGCAGACAGCCAACATCAGTAATGCTTATATGCAGGAGCCTATCTGTTTCTTCTCAAGAGTCACTTCATCATCTTCACTTAAATAAAACATAACAAAGTAGGCATAATAGGCCTAAAAACATACTAAAATGTAGGCTATATGTCTACTAAAATAGGGATGTACAAAAAAAAACAAAAAAAACAACTAATGTAATCACATAACTAAATTAATACAGTTACTCTGGATTATAATGTATGCACACTTAAACTAAACACTTTTAGTTGGTATCAGAAATATCTGCAACTAAAATGAGCTACTGTCATTATTAAAATGATTCTAAAGAACCTATAGTTCATGCTTTATAGTTATTGTTATTCTGCAGTATAGATTTGTCTTGCTTTTATATAGCAAGTAGGCCTAACCACGTTGATGTTGATGGCATGTCATGGCAACGCATATCGTTATAGGAGTAAACTTATCGTGCCAGTTTTTCTTAAATGTTTATATCAATTTGACGGAGGGCATGGATATTCTGCAAAACAACTTTTAAGATCAATCTCTCCAGATCATGCGGGCATCAAAACAAGGTTAAGGTCAAGTTAAGCTGTATATTGCTGCCTTAAATTAAATACAATATTTCCCCACTTTCTAAGCGTTGATGTTGGTCTCGTTTAATAAACATCAACAATCAACAACAGTCAGCAGCAGACAGAAGACTGATCCAGACCTAAGCTAATAGCATAATAGCTACAATAAAGCTAAACCAATGAAGGTCTTCCACTTAATGAATGTGCAAAATCATATATATATAGGCTTACAGCATTCATCACAACATAGCCTATACACCTAGCCTATATCATGTGGCCTGGATGATATTACAATACTACTAATAATAATATTAATAATACATTATTATTATTATTACTACTACTACTACTACTACTACTGCTACTAATAATAATAATAATAATAATAATAATATTAATAATAATAATAATATTCTATTGGCTATCGTTATAATAACACTATTCATGTTATACGAATTATTGTCTATATTGCGTTTATAGTCTACATATAGGGTAGCCTTTTTTTGTCATCTACTGCTTATGCATATGAGTCCTACGTTTATTTATACATTTAGGCTATTCATTGTTTCTCTTTTCTTTTGCAAAGGATAGACGGTGACAATTTAGTATATGTTGCGGCCTTTAAATAAGTCAACAGTAACCTACAGGTTCATCCATTACGTTGAAAGATAATAATGTTTTCGAAAGAATAAATGTTTGCATATGTAAGTGATATTTATGTGACGTATGCCTAATAGTTAGGCTATGTACTAGTGTATATGTTTTTAGGCTATACTAAATGTAACAAAATAAACTAAGACGAAAATAGCATATGCCTAACTGATAGCATAGCCTTAACCAGCTTTTACTTCCTTATAGAGTAGGCATATACCTCAACATCGCAGTCTTCTTCTAAAAGCCTGCACTCAACTATAAAGCGTTCCTTTGTTGGTGTAATAAAATAATTTGGTGCAGACCGTTGTTAGTGTAGTTTTGGCGCTTCACTTAAGAAGACCGCAGACGGTCAAAGGCGCTATTGTTTTTGTAATTGGCAATGCTAAGCTTCATTAAAAATAACAATGCGTTTCATTGTTTAGTTTAGACTATGATATTTTGTTTGAAAATATTCCAATAAACTATGTGTAAAGTCAACATTTTAACATTAATTTCAAACAAATGTGTAGAAAAACTAAAACATGAAATAGCCTGATGGCATGTACCATATAGCCCAGCTTTCACTTTAGCCAAGACTAAATAACTGTTGATCAATATTATATTAGGATATTTAAATGTAATTCCAAATAGGTAACTCAAAGAGGATACGTTTCAACTGCTGTACAGCTATTCTTATTGTTACTAGTCTATTGTTATTAATATTTACAGTACAAGAACACTGTGTGTGATCAGTATCCCAAATGTGAAAACGGCTAGCTACGTGGCCCAGCAATTAAAAGTTTCGTAGAATGAGTGGAGGTACATTTCAATGTTTGCAATCTAAATGCTGATACAACCACCTCATGGTGATGGTGTGCACACACGATAAACTAACAAAAATACGAATTGGACCTACAGACCTATATGTGCGGCTGATATTGCAGAATGAAGTATATGATATACTCTCAACCTTTGACGAAATAATCCGTCGATGCTTTACACATTTCTTTTCCGTGAGCTATAGGACAAGAAGGCAGAGAGGAGTTGCCTGTGCGCCCAGACAACCAATGAACTCTCGTGCAAGCGCCCACTTGAGTTTCCTTGGACAGTTTTTAATGACTGATATTGATGTATGGAAATTTCTTTACCGGATCACATGACACAATTACCTCAAGAATCGATCAAGATGAATTGCAGGTCTGCCTAGGTTAGCCTTTTTTTCGCTTTTGCGAGTTCTCTCCACACGACTACGGTGCTATAGCCTACATGGACAAAGTTTAACACACTGGCTGATAATTCCTTTCACTATTGCAAGAGGAAAGGGAAAAGATGACGGAATACGATGATCGTGGCAATTGTGCGTCAAATATGTATTTACCGAGTTGTACTTATTATGTTTCGACGCCCGATTTTCCATCGGTCACGTCTTTTCTACCGCAGACTACTTCGTGTCAAATTAATTTCCCATACTCTCCCAACATAGCTCAAATCCAACCTGTACGAGAAGTCGGTTTCAGAGATTATGGATTGGATCATCCCAGTAAATGGCACTACAGGGGCAATTACGCCTCTTATTATTCAGCCGACGAGATAATGCATCGGGATTTAATCCAGTCCTCTAGCAGAGCGGATGTGATATTCAAAAATGACTCGTTGTATGGCCACGGTAGGCCTACGAACTCGCCGTGCAATTTCCTCGCCAATGTTGGCCGAAATGGAGTGCTTCCTCAAGGGTTTGACCAGTTTCTGGATATTGCTAACTCTGAGAAGCCCAGCCCCGAGCACCCCAAACAAAAGACAGACTCTTCTGTCCCCAGGGATGTCCCAAACAATGAAAATCAGACTTCAAATAAACCAGAACAGTCCAAGGCAGACCCAACTGAAAGCACCGAAGAGGATTCATCCTCCAACTACGACAAGAACAACGAACGGAGTAGGTAGAACTGCAGACAAAGGCAGAGTTACTGTGTCAGGCGACGTTTACGTGCCTCTTTATAAGCATGCAAAACCTTTAGACCCCAATAACATTTATTTTATTGTTATAAATATATTTACAGTGTCCGGAAACGGATTTAATAACCAACAGTTATCTTTTTCTATTCATATCGATAATATCTTTGTCGCATATAAATATTTAATGATATGGTTCATTGTATTCAGAAAATTTCTGCGTGGTTTGCCTACATAGTCACATACTGTGAACAAAAGATGTCTATGTAGCTGAACCTTCAATATTCAAACAAAAATATACAAATGTACAAGTCATCCTCTATTTATGTCATGCTGTGTGTGGGGGTATATGCTCGTGCGTGTGTGTGTGTGTGTGTGTGTGTGTGTGTGTGTGTGTGTGTGTGTGTGTAGCCACGCATGTGCTTATATGCAGTGCACCACTGCAGAAAGAAAGCCTTTGTACTGAAAGAGGACAGTTATCCTGAAGTTTGCAATCCCTAGAAGAAATACTGCATTGATCTGCTCCTTCCTATACTAAACATAATTGTTTTATTTTCAGGTTCAATAAAAACACGAAAAAAGAGATGCCCTTACTCCAAATTCCAGATTCGAGAACTTGAACGAGAGTTCTTCTTCAACGTGTACATAAACAAAGAGAAGCGCCTTCAACTGTCCCGAATGTTAAACCTATCAGATCGGCAGGTGAAGATCTGGTTTCAAAACAGAAGAATGAAAGAGAAAAAAATCAACCGGGATCGTCTACAATATTTTACTGGGAATCCTTTATTCTGACAATTTACCTGGTGGAGCCGATAGGCTCACCGGATGCATTAAGGCCTGCATCTTATAGGTACAATACTGAGGAACGCAAACATTTTTTTACGTGGTAGCGCTTTTGCTGACCATTTCAAAACTGTCAAACATTTCTGTCCATGGTATGAACGCGAATAGCCTGATGAAACGCATTTATCTTAATTACGTTGGCTTCATCATCACGGCCTAGCTATATTTTAATCATAACCCGCTTGTTGTATTTATTTGCCTTCATACTGTATTATAGTTAGCAACACACATTTCAGCAGGCAGACGCCATGTGTAGCCAACTTACTACTCTGAAATTATTTATAAATATTTATAAAGTATTGTGTTTTTTCAATTAGGCTATACTTTAGTGTTCGTAACAATAACCTGATACAATCCAAACAAACCACCATCAGAATGTTGTAATAATTTTGCTTAAATTTGACCTAAATGCACATTGTTTTCTTTTAACACTGGATTGTTTACCTACTAAACCTTGAACTGTCTAGACAGTACAATAAAAGTAGCTGTAAATGTCTAAATAGGGGCAACTGGACCTTTGTTGTTGAATACAACGTGAGTGATATTTCCTTGTCTTAACGTCAGGGTGAAATGTGAAAAAAGAAAGAAAATATGCTACTATTTCATTTCGTTTGCTTGTATAGCCCTTTATCTCTGGGGCGCCTTTAATAGCTAATACATTCATTTTAACATGTGGATATATTTTCTAGGTCCTTTAGCTCATAACAATTATTATGTGCTAAACCTTAGAAATGTTTATTCTACAAAAACGGACATTAAAGGTTCTACTGGTTTTACCTATTGCTTAAGTTGAAATTTCATAATAATAATTGGCCCTACCTTTCTCTTTGTAACATCGAGTTCGATCATTCATGCAATATATTTTATAAATAATTAAATATTTGTATACCAAGCAAGTTGATTCATTGATAATAACGTTTCTCGGTACTTTTGAGACACATCTGGCAAATAATAAAATCACACACTGTTACCTATAGGCTACATCTTATTGTTCAAAAAACATATTTCTTTATTGAACACATTTATATTCAACATATAAATTTATATTCAACATATAAATGAACAATACAATTTTAAATGTATTACATAATATATTATGCATTCCACCATTGCCATACAGAAGCCTAATACATGTGTCTTGCATTGCATTGCATTGTCCGAAGTCCTATTCTGCCTTCTTATAATATCCACACGATGGCAGGCTTGTAGCTTCCTTTGATAAAGTGAAACTACCAGTCTTTATTAATATAATGAATATGGCTATTCTTTCATTTCTATCCTTTCATTGAATAACAATCAATATGTAACATTTGATCGTGTAGTAAGTTGTATTATTGTATTTGTTTTGTCTTGTTTTCTTAAACGTTTCTTTATTTTCTATAGTCCAAAACCACACCATTTTATTTTGCAGTTGAACATTGTCACGTTAATCTTTCTGCAAATATCAAGATCGATTTAATTAATCTCTGATCAAATATAAATAATAAGTCAATGTGTAAATAATAATAACACCTAATTTAGGGTTTATGCTATAAAATTAATAATAACTGGTGTCATTATATGCATAGAAAAAGGAATATGTTTAAAAACGAATGTAAATGACTTGGTAAAGGTACATGACCTTCTTATTCTGATTGAATAAAGCAACATCACTTTGTCGTGTTTACTTTTAATCATCAATTTAACCTGTTGCGTCTTTGAAATTGACAATAGGCCTATACGGGAAAATATTTGTGCAGATTTAAATCAATTTAAATCAAATTATTAATAACATTGTTCAAAAGCATCTGTCTTTTTCATTTGTTATTTTGGTTTAGTGCAACAAATTATAATTCTCCAATGATTTCAATTAGTAAAAACTAATTGTTATTTCTGCTACAAACAGGATACAATACATTTAAAACACTGTTATAATTATAGAATCTTACGTTAAAGGATTACAATTCAAAGCACATGCGAAAGCAAAATTCCGTGGTGTATTCATGGCTTTCCTTAAAACATTTTTTAACGCATGTGTATTTGGCATAGGGCATATCGAACTTCTTATATGTTGCATAGTCTATTTGGGTGTTTTCTTTTTTTATATCGGTTGTTACAATGGACATTAAAAGCCATTATAGCTCAAAACTGTTAAATTAAGGCATACACATAATAGATATGTTAAGGAAAATTACAAGATGGCTCACTAGGCCTATTTTAAGCACTGTGATTAAAAGTACATTTTGCATTTGTCTTTTGCATTTGTCTTTTGTATCAGAACGATCCTGGTTAAATAAAGGTTTTATTATTAATAATACTAACACTAATACTACTACTACTACTACTACTACTACTACTACTAATAATAATAATAATAATAATAATAGTAATAATAATAATAATGGGCTAATAGGCTACATTGTTAAATACATTTTAATGTGAGTGTTTTGTGTCTGCCAATTACTCATTAAAAAAAAGGCATCAAACCAATAAATAACACGTTTAATCTTTAAATATGACGAAAATTTTTGCATGTTGGATGGTTGATAATCTGGTTTACTATTAGCCTGCTCTGCATAAATCTCTCAAATAGATTTTGATCTAAATATTAAGCGCACTGGCTTAAACATATATACCTTCTTGTAGTCTAGTGAACGATAGTTTAGATATTGGATTTTCTGTAAATAATTCAATAGAACGGGCTCCATTTTAAAAGGCTGCAGCAGGCCTTGCGCAATGCTACACACGTTCATGCCCTCACTCTCTTGCTCAGTCACCACACGCACACACACACTCTCTCTCTCTCTTTCTCTCTCTCTCTCTCTCTCTCTCGCTCTCTCTCGCCAGGCACGGCTTGCGGCTGTTTCTCGCGTTAGACCAATGAATAAAGGTATCTGTGAAATGCGAAACTGCACGTAATCCGATTTAGTGCTTTTTTAACTTAATTTACTTAGCTTCAAACCTGGAGAACATGTGCTAGTCTCGAAATCAATTTCAAGTCCGTGTTCTAGGTGTCGCTGTTGACCACGTCTGCGCGAGACTTAAGTCAATGCGTCTGTGTACTGCGAACAGAGACTGCGTCTCAAGGCCATTTTCAAATTTCATTGGTGGGCTTGTCATGTGGTCAGAGGCATCCTGAGTTATACGGAGATTGTTTTCCTAATATGTCATCTTACAAAGGACATCTCTCTCCTGTATAGAACTTAATCAAAATGTCCTTTTCCAGTAGCTCTCCTGCAGCAAATACTTTTTTAGTGGATTCTTTAATCGGGGCTTGCAGGACGGACAGTTTTTACTCCAACAGCAACATGTACATGCCGCCCGGTTCTGAAATGGGAACTTACGGAATGCAAACCTGTGGATTTCTGCCGTCTTTCAGCAAAAGAGGGGAGGCCAGTCACCAAAGCATGGCCACGAATGTCTCGTACATACCTCAAATAGATAACTGGACTGATCCGACTAGATCATGCAGATTAGAACCATCCAGCCAAATGTCGAACTGTACATTTGCACAGAGCATAAAGGAAGAGAGTAATTGCTGCATGTACGATAAGAGAGCCAATAAAGTCACCTCGTCAGAAATTCCGGAATATCATTCGAACGTCATTCCCGAATCCTGTTCTGCTGATGGCCCCGAGATCCCAGTTCCTGGCTATTTTAGACTTAGCCAAACTTATGCGAGTGGAAAACATCAAGAATACTGTCAAGAGGCAACAAGCCCAAATACCACACTGCTGCAACTCAAACGAGTCACTCCCAAATCGCAGCCGTCTTACACCGATGTGGAAAAGAAAATAGGTGATATACCGCAAAACAGAGAGACCTCCAGGACACCCGTTCCCAAAGAAAGCCCTGACCAGGAGTCAACCGCAGAGGAGAAACCCTGTTCCACTGAAGCCCCTGTGTCCAGCCCCGAGTCGCCACAGAAGGAAGCGAAAGGTGGGTAGGATACAATAAAAATGATGCTGTAATGCGAACGCTCCAGCATCATAAAACCCAGTATAAAACACAAACAACCCTAAAGTCGTAATGTTTAATGAGAGCCCTTCTCGGGTTGCAGTAACAGTCAATACAGAATACAATGCAGCCACTAGTTTTTTATTAAATAGGAGAATCATTTTGTAAATGTCTACTTACTGTAAACATTAATTCTGAAAAGATATGCATATTTGATTTAATTGAATTGATTATAGCATATATAAGATGTATATAATTTTAACAGGCCAATATTTTCTACTGTAAGAGATTTTCGCCCAAATTGTTTCATGGGCGCAAATGACATGATGCTAACTGATTCTTGAAAGTTTAAAGCATTTATACAAATACAACCTATTGGGCCTAGTATTATGTTAGGCATCAGACGTTATAATATTTTAAACAAATATAGGCTAATATGTCATATTTATTAAGGCATGGATCTTGATTTTGCCTAGCTGGAATATTATTTAAATAATATTCCTAGATTACATTTTTTTTCTTCATAAAATTGATTCCCCTTTGTTGTGAATTTTTTGTGTGTTACATGCATATGCTACCATGCTACATAGGCCTATTTAACTTCATTACAGGCCAACGTGCGTACTCTTAAACGTCTTTCAATCTCTTTCAGAGTGCAAGAGTGATACGCCAACAAGCAACTGGTTAACCGCTAAAAGTGGCCGAAAGAAGAGATGTCCATACACAAAGCACCAGACGTTAGAATTGGAAAAAGAGTTTCTGTTCAACATGTATTTGACACGAGAGCGCCGCCTAGAGATCAGCCGAAGCGTCAACCTGACTGATAGACAGGTCAAGATCTGGTTTCAAAATCGTAGGATGAAACTGAAGAAAATGAGCAGAGAAAATCGCATCCGTGAACTTACATCAAATCTCACATTTTCCTGAACTTGCGTCTAAAGGTGATAGTTGTTTATCTCCAATCCATTCCATCCTTGGATGCAGTGGACCTTTAACTTTCAAATTCAACGAAACTGTGACTAAAGTTGACAATTTTATTAGGCTATCTTGTGTCGCATTGTGTGTATGTTTTGCTGCATTTTATTCACAGGGTAACAATTAGGTTATACATTATTGTGGTCAGCCTATACGTATTTCTCTGTTAATAGGCATTGCTATAGCCTTTTTGCCGTAAAAAGATGTCGCAACGACGACCTATTTGTACAGAATCTGTTTACATTCACAATGACCCATGTTTGTGCTGAGCGAGCGCGGCTCTATAGTGAAACTAGTATGCCTTTTAAATGGCTGTAGCCTACATTTGGTAACCTGTGAATCTATTGCATGTTTGTGGCATGTATCCTGCAATAAATAGACTGAAATTCCATCATGTTTTTTATATGGGATATTGGGCTAACAACCTAACATTGTACAGATTCAACATTCTGAACTGGCTATTTGCTTTGAAAGTCATACTTGGTATGTTCTGCTTTGTCTGTTCTGTGCCAGTTTGATATAAAGGAAAGATGCATATGCAGAGACCATTGTTCTACGGTCTATAATGCTCGATGGTCTCAGCTAAAAGCATGTAGCCTAAATAGCCACACTTGATATTCGTTTTTTTTTTAAATACGGTCACATATTTTTGAACTATAGGTAGCAAATTGTCTTTTAATTATGAAAATGTGCTTGTCAGCTAAACGATTACTATATGCTATTAAAACAGTAAATATACATAGAACAGTTAACTTAGATGACAGAAGGTCTATTAAGTCTATATGGCTACTTTCTTCTGGCTATATCGCTTTCATCAACATCAAAGTAAACCTGAATTTTACTATTTATTTGCCATTGCATAAAAAATAGTTATTGTGAAATTGTCAAATAAAGAGGAATTCATTCATATTTTCAGGCAAAGAATAATTCGTTCATATGTTCAGGCATGTCTACTTTCAGTAGGCCTATGCCTATAATAGTGTAGGCACATTTCTTACTTAAAATATATTGTTTGTTGTAATATGTCCAAAAACAGCTAACAAACAATCTATTGTAATGTGCAACAATGGCCATCTTGCACTATTCAATCCAATTATAGAAGAAAATGCATTAGAAAATAGCCTAACACTGTTTTATCTGTTTTTGTACTAATATGTATAATATATTGGATTATATATATGTCTGTATACTTAAAGTGAAGGTCGCAGCATGCTGTTCTTAGTAGGCTAACACAACAATGTAATTATCAGATTCGATCAAAATAACACTATGCATGCATGCTATTCTCTCCGTTTAGACTTTAAAAATATATATCTACAGAAGGATCTTTTTTATTAAGGCCATGCAGGCTATAATCACACACACCTCATAAAACATGTATTGATACATTAAGACATCATTGCCCTCATTTGAAATAACACAACCAATAACACAAACGTTTTACAAATCATAATCCCGCATGAATCCTGTTCAGAAACAGTTCAGGAAAAAAAATCTTCACAGAATAGAAATTAACAATGGGCACAATAACGGAAATTACGTCTGCTATTTTACAGCATGTTATTACATTGATTTTACGAGGACTTCGTAGTCTATAAAACCTTTTACTAGCAATGGGCGTATCATGACAATATTCTGAGGGTTTCCTTTCTTTAAATAAAAAATATGAAGATATGGACCATAGATGATTACATGTGTTGTGTATATAAATATGGATATTAGCCAGCCTGTCTGGAATTCATAAAAACAGGGCGCAAGTATAGGGAAACCCTATATTCTGACATTTTCTTCACATCTTTGAATGGCCTTCCTGAAATATAATTTAAATTAAACCCAGATATCAGATGACTGATTTAGTCGCTGTATTGGTAAATATGATCACGTGATCCATGTAACCAATCCCCGTAGATGAGGCCAGCAAAAATACTATGATTGTTCAGTGGGAAGCTTCCCGTAACAGTGTAACCTTTTATATGAGTACGAGGGGATCAAAATGTCTACCAGTAGCACTCTTACTAACTGCTATGTTGATTCTATAATGGGACACGAGACAGAGGATTTATACGGCGCACGCTTTATTCAAGGTCCGCATACTATGACCTCGAGGCTACCAGGTACAGGGGACAACGCACATTTCTCATCTTGCAACTTTGCGCCGAAGTCAGCCGTTTTTCCGCAATCCTGGTCGTCGATTCATCCGCAGCCCACCACCGCACTGCCGGGAATATATCATCCATACGTTCACCAGACTCATCTGTCTGCTTCGGATGGCAGATATGTCCGCTCCTGGATAGACCCCATATCCAACCACGTTGCCTTTTCCGGATATCACTCCAACAATCGGCAGTATTCAAAGCCCGAAAGTCTTCCATCGAAAAGCACCGATTGTGACACTTTTGAAAGGGAGACTCGGCCAGTCGCTACTGATTTCGCTGTTGGATCCGAGTGCATCGAGAAGGCAGCAAAAGAGAACATTGGAAGTGATCTTTCGAGCCATGGCGAGCCTAAAGAAGAGAAACAACAACAACTTGACCCAAGTAAGTAAACGAAATAGACCCCTGATTTACAACCCCAAGAACTGCATGAGTATGGTGTGTAAACCTGGTTTTACTAACCTATAAAAGTGTCTCGTGCTACGACTTGGGAAAAATAATGCACGCGTAATTTGCTATTGCATATGAAAGTGAGACAACCTAATTTCAAGCGCTGTATTTGAAAACAATATTAAAAGCGTTCGATATGCTTGTATCTTCCTCCTTTGCAGACAACCCTGCGGCCAACTGGATTCATGCACGCTCGACGAGAAAGAAGCGATGCCCGTACACAAAATACCAAACTTTAGAACTAGAAAAAGAATTTCTCTACAACATGTACCTGACCAGAGACCGGCGCTACGAAGTCGCCCGTATACTTAGTTTAACAGAGAGACAGGTGAAAATCTGGTTCCAGAACAGAAGGATGAAAATGAAGAAGGTTAACAAGGAGAGAAGCTGCAAAGACTAGCTGTGATTTGTTGCCATTATCCCACATCTGTTTATAAGGATGCCGCAATGAAACTAGTGGGATCTTAGAAATCTGTTGTAGGCGTCCTGGTTTTCGTGAAGCCTAAGGATTGGTATTGTGATATTGGTACAGAGGACCCCCGATAACGTGTATTGACAATAGGCTTAACTTGTTTATTTGTTTGACAGCCTGTGTAACATTAAGAGTAATCACTGCACTTATCTGATTATAAATTAGGTATATATATTATTTTTTTAAATTTTTTATATATTTTTATTTACTTCTTTTGTGCAGCGTGGGCCTTGGCTGCGTTTTGTCTCAGGTAGGTCTGCATATTTCGTTATATGGCATTTTCATAAATCATATTCGCACTTCACAAGATTCAGTGAGGAATTATTTCCCACAGGATGTTTGATCCAAAAGTATACTACGAACAACTATTGGCCGGCGTCATGTCCTCTGCTAAGGCAGTGTTAATTCCAATTTCAGTCCCATTAGCCTAACAAACACATTTGGTATTTTTATCAGTAGTCCACATTTTCCACTTGACCTCCAAACACTGTTAAGTCATTTAGGCATTTATGAACATATCTGAAGTACAAAGTCGTACAGACAACAATCTTCAAATGGCTTAAAATTATCAATGCCGGAAACCTTTTGTAGGCCTCTGCTATAACGAATCCATAATGAAAATTCCAAAACATTATACAACTTTGTACGATTTTAGATAATCCTTTAGAAAGCTATTGTATGTGATCAAAATGTATTAAAGCCTTTGTTGGAGTAAACTGGGGGTTTCAACTTGCCATTATTAGAGGAACTAATAAAGTGTTTACGATTGAGTGAGGTGTTGGGCATATTTCGAATTTATTGTCCAACTTGTACGTGTAATTACTTTAAAGCAGGAAGAAACAGGGTCCAATAAAGCTATAGAAATGGCTAGACGTCTGGCCTAAATTAGTTTATGGGTCAGGCCAGCAATTACATTCTCCTTTGAAACTCTTTTTTTCGGATGTTTGAGTGTGTTGCTGACAAACAGAAATGTAGACACTTTTCGGCAGGGTGTCTGGTCGATAAATTGTCCTCGTGACTGAGAGGAAATCGGCCAACCTTAATGGTCACTTTATTCATCAATTTCACTGGCCAGGGACGGAACAAAGACTAATTTTGACTTATCCACTGCTATTTGGACGCATCAGTGAATTATTTTCAGTTAAGGTGAAACACTAATGGCCCTTTAGTGTTTGATTAGTGTGACATCATTTGCATTTATTGCATAATAAGACTTGATCAATAGTTGATCAATTATAGGTATAATACTAGAATCACTAGTCAATAGGTGAATGCCATTATCAATATCAAAGCGTTCAGATTTACTTAAAACGAATAATAGCGCTAGAGGGCGATGTTGTCTTTTGTGAGTTAGAGTAGGCCTATTGGCACAGTCTGCTAAAATTAGAGTGAAATAGCTCGAGGGACCTTATAGTTCTAAACTGATACCCAGCGCATGGAAACACAAAAACAACCTGATAACTCTTCATAAACCCAGTTATTTTATAATTGAATTAAGAATTTTCTCTTGATTCATCACACAATGATTACTATATTTAAATTTTAGTCTAAGGCATATGAGCAATTTTTATACAGCAAAAGTTCAAACACTATATGGCATAAATTATCTAGCAACAATTCTGGACATACTTTATATTAGTCAACAAAGTTGACTATTATATATATATATATATGTGTGTGTGTGTGTGTGCGTAAGTGCGTGCGTGTGTGTGTGTGTGTGTGTGTAGTATTTTTTTTCTTATGCCAAATTATAATAAAATACTTGGAATGTAAAATGCACTCACTGCATGCAACATATTCCTTATCCTAGCCTATAACATATAAACTTTAATTTAACTTAATTTAACTATAAACAGTATTTAAAATAGATAAATAAAATACATAATATTTAAAACGCATGCGTCTGGATTTACCCAATTTGGATTAATCAATGAGTGTTAGGCTAGTGATATTGGACTCTCTGTGGGTTGTGGGTAACGTCATTTAGTTGTTAGTGCTTTGCATAATTGCAATATTGTGAAAAACGTCTGTTACGTATTTATTTGTAAAATGCGCGTGATACACATTGTTGTTCGTCATAAAAAATAATGAAAAAGCAACTCCTCTCGCCCTGGTATAGGCTATAAGTGAAGTAGATTTGCAAAATATATCCAATTTAAGCTTTTCACAATTTGAATGCAGTCATGGGCTATATCCTGCATTACATGGGAATCATTTTGAGAGGAGCTACAAATCAATAAGGCTACATCAACTTGTTTCAGATCTGTATATGTACATGGCAGATATCGCCTTTATATGAAAAATAAAGCAAGGCCAATCACGTATGGTAAAGTCCACTTAGATTATCCGAGGAGGCGATTGCATCTTGCCAACACAACATGATCTTGCAGTCAATTACGGTTAACTATACACTTAAGACGAGCTGGGTGTAAAGGAAAATACTTTTGCCAGAAAACAGTGTCTGTAAAAGCGACACAACAAAAAAATGCAGGCATCATAAACTGAAAGGTTGCACACTATATGTTAAATCGGCGATTTCACTATTTACAATTGTGTTAATAGGCTATTGCAATGCTGTTAAATAAATAAATAAATAAATAAATAATGGTATTAACATACTATTCCAAGCATTACATTATTATTAGCCTATAGTAAGTCCAAGTTAAATTGTCTACTCAAAATTGTGATATTGCCAGTCATAACTATCTGTAATAGTCTATTGCTCTGGAGCACAGAGGGAACAAATAATTCAACACACACACAAACGACTACGTTCAGATTGTTTCTTAAACGGATTTACTTCAAACGTTGGGGATATTTAAACAAAATCTTTCTTATTGTATAGGCATATCAGGACGTAAACGAATGTTTCATGTTTAGGAATATTTCTACATTTAATTGTTTGGTATATATGGCATTCGAATGGTCAAATGTTATGGACGTTAGGCCTAAGTAAATGCATTAAATAGCTGTCGTGTAAACATTTTACTGTTAGCCTATAGCCTTATTTCTCATGCTGCATATAGGTCTAAAAGCCAGCTTCATTTAGGCTGTATGGCCTACTTCACATTTTGATTGTATAACATTTAAAAATGGCCCGTGTTTAATTCTCCAAACATGCACTGTAAATGTTTAGGCATTTACATGAGTTTATTGAAACATTATCGCTATTGCTGTGGTTTTAGAAACGTGGATACTTTTACAGTAGGCCATATCAGAGCATGAACGAAAACTGACATATAGCAGATTTCTGTTTTTCGAGATACTATGTGCCTATATCTTAGCAACGTCCTTTTAAAAAGACATAATTTTACCTTAAATTTAAGCCTATTGTTTAACGCCTTTGATGTTGTGTCAAAATTATATAGGCTATTTCTTCTTACAACAAGCAATCTTAAATACACCTGGAAAAATAATTCTGCAGTCTGGTGTGCAGCAGTTCCAATGCTTTTGTATGCCACAGCTGCGATAAGTTAGGAAAACAGCAGCTCTCTATGGGACCATGAGACGCCCAGCTTCAGTGGCCTGACTATAAATCGCCCTGCATTGACGTTGGCTTGCAACCAAATGAAAGAGCATGAAACGAAGGCAATTCTTAGGCTAGTCCACATTCCTGTTGTTTAGCCATACTCTTTTGATCTAGTTTATATAAATTGAGAATTTAAAATTTTGCATGCGTTAAAGCTTTAATATACTGTATTTAATATAACATAGGCTAAGACCTGCAAATGTGCCCCATCAAAGACTCACAGACAGTTAAACAAGAACGTTTTAGCCTTCACAAAAACAGAATCCCTTTTCTCTTTTTTATTTTAATTTTAAATTTTTTTACAAAGTATCCTAACAATTCAATATCTTAAATTTACATAGGCTAGCCTAAATTATACATTCGTGCTAGGTGGAGCAAGATTCCTGCAATGTATAACGTTTATTAGCCTATAATGTGATATTAGTAAAAATGTAATCTGCCAACTATAGACCAAAGCAGTAAATTGTTTGTCGAATTTTAAAAAATGTGACTCATAACCAATACGCCTATACTGGATACAGGCCATTTGGGCTTCTAAACAAAAACTGTTAAAGGGCGTTTCTGGGTTTAGTGTCATCTATACACCCGCTGAAAATTGTAAGAGACCACTGAAGCAGTTTGTCAGATTTTTACTTCTTATACATTGCTATTTGTAACTTACATGTGATATATGATTTTTTAGATTTGATATTATATAATGTTTCTATTTATGTTATAAATATTACATTTACAGCATACTATATATACTATTACATTTTAAAAAATGTCCAGTGGTCTCCTATTTTCGCAGATTAACAGGAAAGTATATACTCAAATAAATGAAATAGTAAAATAATATAGATGTATAGGCTACATTTATATAAAAAAAACTGTATGATAAAAAACAAGGGCTATTTAGACTATTTAGATTCAACATTTCTGATTGTGATTCGAAAAAACAAGAACACATTTTATTTTTAAGGGAACAAGGCTTGCGTTATACTGCTAGATCGAACGCATTGCTGCAGTAGACATTCGTTTTTGTTAGAGGACAATTTACAACTTTGTAATAGACCGTTTTATGTGCCTGCATCGCCTGTCATTGGATACCACTGGTCATGTGTGAGAGGCAAACGTCTTCATTGCTCTTTTCCTGATTTCCCAGGCGATTTCTCCCCACTGCATTCTGCTTCTATGGTGTTCAAACCATAAACTTCTCTATTCGCCTTTCTATAAGTTACATGTTATTCGATTTCTGAACGTCTGAACTGCACGAATTTGCGATAATCCAATCCTCATTCTCTGAGATGACCGGCGGAACTTTTCAACTTATTGAACATCTACCCTGCTCGACGACAACAACATTGGCTATGCAATACTGCATAATACAATGCATATGTAAACCAAAAATCGTTTATATGGATTACATACCGTCTATAGGTAAGCATTCTGTGCGATAGATATTTATTAATTTTGTTATGTTTAACTGATAACTTCCTGTTTCCTTAGTCATGTAGGCTAAATGAGAAGACCGACTACAATTACTGTAATAAGATACAAACTGTGGAACCATCTAATGCCAAAAATATTGTTAAAATTTGTATTTTACTATATACAATTGCGTATAGGCTATAGGCCATGTCAACATTTGTCATAAAGGAAAACAAATAGTATGTATACCTTCGTTATGAATATATGTTCAGTTATCTTTGTAAAAAAATGCATTGCTACTTTGTTAATGCTCTTATGTGTACAAACCTGCATACTGAATTAAGCAGGTGTAGTCAGAGTGTTAAACGTCAGTGCCATGCACATTACGTGTTGTGATCCTCTAAACGTAAAAATAATTACATTTATTAGAATATATGTTTCATATTGCTCTGTGTAGCATCTCCTGCAAATATTGCTGGCATGTTTATTTCAGTTAACATAACATATTGTAGTGTACCAATCTTATTTATTCATTATTTTTACCTGCTTAACGAAAAATACGAATATTTAGTAGGCTAACATAAGAGTAGCCTAATAATACTTTCATATATGGAAATCGTTCATGTTTTATGTTGCAAAAGATGTGCATTTATGCAGTTTATAATATATAGCTGTTTCGAAACGAAATATAAAACTTGCTTGTTTTATTCAGTTTGAGTATTGGGCCAGCTGAACAAAGACAGTATTTCACTGTGGCCTGACAGGCAGCTGCGAAAGTATTTACAGCCTACTGCAATGCGGCAAAATGGAACCTCGAAGAAGGGCCTAACTCGCAGGCTGAAAGAAATGTATGCCTCACATTGTTATTTTCTAATTTATAAATGTAGAATATCATATGCAATGTTGTATTGTTAAATAATCAAATTTCACATCTATACCAAATCAAAACATCTATAATGTCTGAAGTGAGGGCATATTTCGTTAAACTTTTTTTTTTTTCTTTTCAAATATTGTGAGAAAGTCCTTCTTCTGTATTTACATTTGATTTGACTATTTAGTATAACATTGTGATTTTAATGAACTGACAGTATTGGGGTGCACATAAAGTTGAGGCGAATACGTTTCCAGCAGAAGGCGCTATTGTCCAACAGTAAGCCCCAACGTTATCAGACAGTGGCCATCATCTTCCATGTTTGCCGCAGTGTGATTGGCTAAGAAATGTGAACAAGTGGCTTGTTCATTGTTTTTTTAATCAGTTAAGGAGAATGGTGTGTATATGTATGCGTCGTTTAATTTTTATTTTGATATAGTTTACTGTACGTTTGCAAAGGAAACTATCTCGAAAAAGTATAGAGGCTATAGGCTGCAGTAGGCTATGTCCCGTGCAGAGAAACACAACACGAGAGAGACACGACTATAATTTTGTCAAGGATTAGCCTATCCCATTGCAGATTATGATAGATGTTCCCTTGTCATGCAACGACAGATTCTAGTTAGATATGTCACACCTGTTCCCTGTCATCAAAACTCATAATATGGAAACAGTTTGAACAAAGAGGAAGAGGTTGGGCTTTCTGTTTTCCCATTCGTGGGAGGAACGCATGGATTGGCCAAAAACCTATGTGAAGGTCATGTACTGTAAGCATTTCTGAGACCATTTAAATAATTTGTATCGATACAATGTTGTATAGCAGTCTGAGAGAACCGATTTGGGGGAAAGGAATATTATGTGACCTGGCATAATTCTAACCTTTTAAGAATGATAACAATTAGGTTTACATTAATCAAATTAACACAAGCAACAACTAGTCGTCCGTATATGCTTTGCAACATAGTCTTACGTTATAAAACGAATGTAACTTTTAAAATTTCCATAGCTTTTCTTCACATCAGGGTATTCGGCGTTATTGAATAAGTGCAACTTTGAGAGTTATTTATGGACCAGCGCAGTGTTGTGAATGGCTGCGGGGGACCACGTGATACCATTAAAGTTTGTTTTATGGCCTGGGACTTGACAGGGCAAAATATAATTCTCATTGTGTATTAGTAAAACCGTCCAGATGGTTTTGAAAGAGCGTTGAACTGGGTGCTGCCAAACTGAGTTTGGTTTAATATGGATGTGTTTTTTTTCCAACTTTATAAGATGTATTACGATCTTGGTAAGCTCTGTTTTATAATTTGGTAGTGGCATGGCTTGCGCTGTGATGTCATCATGAATATTGTATTGCTCGTCTGGTATACATATACAAGGCACCGGTGACGGCGATACATAGATAGATTATTTTTTGTAACATGTATATAGATAATCTTGAATGTCTTCGTTGTTTAAGGCAACGTCGACGAGTCCGCTAAAACTGTATATGGTGTATTTGTGTAAGCTCTTTACTGTGGCGATGTTAATGTGATATAGGCCTATGTGGGCCCATTGATGCTCAACTTTATAGCAGGATGCTAAAATGATTATAATATACTTCTTGTCACCAGACCACATAAGTCTTTTTGTGTTGTCTAAAGGATTTTATCAATGGGCATTATTGTTATGAATAATTGACAGAGCAAGTTTTATGTCTGCGCATGCACTAAAAAGTGTGACATGCATTTTAACAAACCTGCAGTAGTCTATTCACTGCATATACAATTCCCAATTGGATTATGACTAACTAGAAGTATGCAAATTGAGGAAGTAGACTTATGAAACTATGATCTCCAATTTGCATTAAAAAATACATTATAATAATAGTCTAAAGTATACATGTTTATATCATATGTGGTAATACATAACACAATGGCCGACACTTAGTAGCATATCGATCATATTGTTAGATAAATATGGCCTTACAATATTCTTGGTTATAGATATTATTTCAAATGCTTTTGCGAAATAGGATTGCCCACTGCAACGACGAGCAAAAGCTGACATGATGCTTCTTTTGTGCTACATTTCGTCTTTGAGCCGTCTGATTGAGTTTAGACGCCAAGGTGAAAGACAGGTCATACTGTCTAACCTATATTAAAATGTGGTATATGTTAGAGGAACGAAGTATTGCATTTCTTTTAATTTTATATTAATGGGACATATTAAATATAGGCATACCATATGTTTAGGCCTGGGTATATCCATGTGAAAGGGCTACATTTAGCAATACGTTTAAGGTGATACAAATATTTTAGGCAAAACGGCATAAATTGATAAACTTGATTTCCAAAGTTTCCATCTCTTTCATTAAACAATATCTGGCATGTTGTTGTAAACATTATCAGTTTCAAATGTTAAAGTGGCAATATCAGGTGGGTAATATCAGATCCGTTTCAATGTATGTATCTGCAAATCTGCAAATCACATTGATTTAATCACAGTGATTTTTGACCTATATAGTTGTAGACTATTAATAAGGTTTTAAATAAAGTTATAGGATAGATAATGCAGATATGGCAGCTCCCAACTTTAATTGTGCTGAAATATAGGCCTAAACATTGTGAATCTGCATGCATTTGGGCTTTTCATTATAT
>JAODUE010000014.1:2861147-2909922 GCA_027564755.1 Amblyopsis hoosieri
ATAAAGCAGATTTTGCTAATCTGTGCCAAAATGACAGATTTAAACAGATTTATAACGTTTATCAACATGTAAATAGTCTCCCCCAAATCCCTGCAGAATGATTTGCAATGGTTATTAATGGTTCAAGAGGATCTGCTAAACTTTTGCACCCCTTGAGCTGTCAAATAGAGAAAAATAATTGAACTTCTTGATATCTTTGCAAATGATTTAGTTTGACCCCAATGGCCTTTTCATCCTTAGATATATTGGCAAACGTCTATAGGCTTGGAACATCTGCTATAGAGTGAACATAGTGACTATATATTTGCATGCTATCTATTTTGAGCTGAACAGTTGGAAATTGTCTATCTTTTTCTTTCTTTTTGTCTTCTTATAATAACGAGTTTGAAATGTGTTGTTGGGGCAAACGAATAATAACACAACATCATAGTTGTGTTTTATTGTATTTGTTAGATATGATGCTGTTATTACATGTTATACCTTATGCAAATGTATATTATCATTATGAGAGGTATTATGCTTTTTGTCAGGAGTTCAGATTAGAGCTGTGTATCATATTCCGTCGTCTATATATACCCTGTAGAACCGAATTTGTGTGATGAAATTACAGTCACAGATTCGATCCTAGGGGAGTACATGGTCGATGCAAAAACTTCGATTTATTGACTTTTACTGTCCTATTAGGCATGTATTACTTCAGATAGTCAAGCTGTCAAAGGTGTTACAGTGACACCTTTTTCTGTGGCCCGCAATAGCCAGAAAGGAGGAAAATTGAGGTCACCGTTTTTGTAATTAACTGTCACCAACAACATTAGTACATTCCAAGTTCAGGTTTTCGACTAAACATGTAGACAATATATTGCATCCTATAAAATATCGACATACATTTTTCTTGGAAGCTTACATTAACATGCATAACCAATGTTGTTTATCAATAAGCCTAATAAGATATAACTATATGGAATTTCCCTCTGTGTTATTCTTGTTCCCAAATGTATTTTTATTCCTAGACCGGCTTTAAGCCTGTAGGCTTCTTGGACACTTTGTTTGAAAGGGGAAGAGCAGATGAAGGGATGAGATTCGTGTAACTTTTGGATGACCTCTTTCTTGACAAAGACAGTCCTCATCAATTGTCTTCAGTCATTATTCTTTTATGCCAAGGGGCTTTTTGTATGGCTTTTGTTTCTTGGCCTAACTGCATGCCTTTAACTTGGAATAATGCGTAAAACATTCAAGATCGTGATTATCTATGTTTAATTTTTTTTTTATCATAACTAAGCTGCAGTACGTGCCTTGGTTTATAGCCTATAACATAAGTCAACCTATCTTGTCGTTTTGCTTTACTATGTGTTTGTTTCTTGCCAATGTAAACGCAATTCACTGTAAAAAAAAGTGTTTTGTTATCAACATGGGTTTATTTATTTTCTGCTGCTATATTTTAAGTGAAGGTAGGCTATATGTTTACCGTTTGTGAACTAGCATCACCTCTATTGGCCAATCTGGTCACATGGTTCGCTAACTTTATTCAGTTGACACCAAGTAGGAGGGCTTTATGGAGGGAGGAAAAAAAGACAACTCGAGAAAAATTTGTATTTTCTACCTTCAGAAATTAATGGCCATGAGTTCGTATTTGGTGAACTCTAAGTATGTGGATCCAAAATTTCCCCCTTGTGAGGAATATTCCCAAAATAACTATATACCTGACCAGGGCTCGGACTTCTACAGCCCAGCGCAGGACACAGACTTTCAGCATCCAGGGATCTATACACGGTCAAGCTACACAGAGCAGCCCTACACCATCAACGCTGGGCAGGACAGCACAGTGCAGCCTCGGGGTCATGTGCAAGACAGAGCCAGCAACCCTAGCTCTTTTCCCGCACACGCCGACCCATGTCCCCCAGTACAAAATGCCGGTCCCCGGACTTGTGGACAGCCGCAAAATAAGATCCAAAACGGGACACAAGCCAAACAGCCAGCAGTAGTTTACCCCTGGATGAAGAAAGTTCATGTAACTACTGGTAAGAATTATTTTCTACCAGGTCACTTTTGAGGCCAAATGCGGTCTACTTTTATAGCTTCAGCGAAATCATTCAGTGTAGGATAATATTTATGGACGTCTTTGGAAGGCCTCCCCAATTACACAAGTCATAAATTTTTATTGCTCAGAAAAAAGGCTGCTATGTGAACGCCTCGAAGCTCTTTACAACATATGTATTAATTATGGTAATGTAATATGAACACAGGGATGATTTGAGGTGAAATCTTACAGTATTACATTGACCGGCAGTGGTTAAAACTTTGTTGCTGTTGTTTTCTTTCCATTATTATTCTATCTATCTCAAGCTTTCCTCATATTAGCTATCTAAAAGTTTAAAAGCGGAGTGGAAATCAGTTGGGATGAACTGTCGTGTTGTTTTATATGCCAATACACCAATATTTGGTACTGACTTTGTTGTTTGTGTTTTGTCACAGTTAACCCGGATTACACAGGATCTGAACCAAAACGGTCAAGAACCGCTTACACGCGGCAGCAAGTTCTGGAACTTGAGAAGGAATTTCATTTTAACAGGTACCTGACTAGGCGGCGAAGGATAGAGATTGCACACACTCTTTGTCTCTCGGAACGGCAGATCAAAATCTGGTTTCAAAATCGAAGGATGAAATGGAAGAAAGATCACAAACTACCGAACACCAAGGGCAGATCGGCATCATCCTCCAGTCATCTGCAAAGCATTCAAAAGGATAACCAGACTGAAATCACAACTTTATGATGGGAAACTTTTACAAATTCATTGTATATAGCGGACAGAGGTTGTATTTGACTTTTGCATGGATGCGTTTAGTATTTTTATGTTATTTAAGAAAATATTGACCCAAGAAGTGTTGACTCAGGAATGGGTTACAAAATCAATGAGTCTTAGTGAGAGGTGCTAAAGCAGAGTCTCTAACTAATTCCTCGAAGAGGGACAATATCGTAAGAAAACTTTATATTTTTGGACATTATTCACTATTTTTCAAGATGTTTTCCGAACATTTTATGGCTGTCCTCCTCTAATGTTCAAGTTACAACATAGCATAACGCTATCTTCATTTTAGGGGACCAGTTTGCATTAATTACTGAACTAAAATGGTTTGGAATTATTTTCTAATTTCAAATTATGTAATTTCATATTACAAAATGTAAAATAGCCCTAAAAAATACATGCACAGAAATATACTTGAAAGTACCATAAATTGCATATAAGCTCAGCACAAATAAGTAACCTTTTGTCATGTCGATAATTAATTCAGCTGTTTTTTTATATTTGTTATACATTTTTAACTTATTTCGTTATATTACGTTTTGGATAATTTCTACTGTTTCCTAAACAAGACATTATTTCTATGCCTTTCTGTGTCTTTCAGTTATTTTGACATCTTTGTAAACAGTAGGCATTTCCAGAGGCTTGCTTTTGCCATGAAACCATAGAGTCGAATCTATTGGTTAGATATTCCTGATCAGAAATGTCTAATTCAGAATATTTAGGACATGTGTTGTTGTTCTTTGTTCTTTGTTAATTGTCTTTTGTCGTTATTTATTTGATCAGATAATTGTACATTTATAGTTTAGCACACACAAGAGTTTAAATTATTCGATTTCCCTTTTTTAAAATCGAAAATACATTTGAACACCTGTGAATTATTAGCATGCCGCTTCTACGAGGGTTAGCCAGTGTTCTTAGTTAATATTGAATTATTTAAATTTACACCACACTGATCAGGCGCTTTCACGTCAAGTTTCAAGACAGATTTTCTCCTATTATTCATTGTCTTGAATACAAGACAATGACAAAAAAAGAAGAAGCAAGGGGCTCTTTTTATCTCGAAGGGGTCTTCCCTGTGAAGTCTTTAGGACGAGAAGCTGAAAAGGTATTTTAACTGAAGTTCGACAAGGCAACAGTGGCAGGTTCATCCAGGGGACACCTCTTTTTTCGCCTTAGACAGATTTCAGCCGCGAGGACTGACCTCTAAACCCCTGACCCGCCGGACCTACTGCATTTCTCACAGGCGCTATTCGCATTGATTTTGATAGCTTGTCCACTCGTTTTTAAACGAAGCCATTGAAAAGTACGTTCAATACGTAAAATCTAGTTACAAATTTGTTAAAACAATGCGTGTGTTGCCAGTTGCAGCCCCAAATTGTTCTGATTTGTGCATTTGTCTAATGCCAATGCAGTCTGTTTGGTTTGGTTGGCAATTTGTTTTTGTAAATGCTTTTTACCTTGTATTGTGCATCCAGATGTGAAAAGTATATTGGAAGAATAAACATTTCTACAAGATATACATTTAAATGACTTTAACCGTGTCTTAATATATCTTACCAAACTAGTGTAATTGACTTTAGATCAAAGTCAGTAATTTAGGAACAACATAGAATATATAGGTACTATGAAGTTCTTTTATTATAATTTTTTTAATGATGCAATAATAATAATCAATGTATGTATAGGTGGAGTTATTATCACAATATCAAGCTTGTATATTTCTATCAACTATACTCAAACACTACGAAAGCACCAAAACTATTCTCAGTATAGGCCAATTGAGTTATTATTAGATTCATCGCTTTTGATAATAATAATTATAATGATGAGGGGTGATGAAAGATTTCCCCAGAATTCTCATGGGCAATAATCAAAATATCAACCTCAAGATATATATTGAATGCTATTTTGTTGAGTTTTACGTGCATGAGTGCATGTGACTTACAAAATGCGTGTAGCCTATATGTTTTGCGATTGAAGGACCATTAAATTTGTCAACAATTAAGGCTAGAAACGTATTCCTTAAATTCACACATTATGTGCCTATAAGTAGCTAATACATTAGCCGTTAGTGCTGTTATATGGTCGGTTTATATGGGCTATGTAGCCTACATTGAGAGCAGCAGCCAATATTGATAGGCCTACGTTAGAGATGACCTATGAGTCTTTTGTTAACAGAGCGAAAAAATGTATTAATAAATATTACTTTTTTAATTGTTTCCTGCAGCTATATTGCCATAGTTTCACCAAACTCATTAATTGGCACACGTTTCCGTCAAGAGTGAAAAAGCTAACGTGTGCTTTAGTGCAAAACGTATATGGATAAAATGCAGTAGAGCAGACAATGATACTCATCAAACAAAATGTAACTGTAGAGGCTTCAGATAAGGGGTTGCGTGATGCGCGTGACCACGCGCGCGTGCACGCGTTTGTGTATATTGGCTGTTGGGGGCCAAATGTACAACTACCCTAACTCTACATGAACATCATTCGTGTCTAAGGTGTTATAGCTGCTATTATTATTATTATTATTATTATTATTATTACTTGTTAAATATACGTTTTCTCTTTTCCAGACGCGAGAAGTATATGGGCTATGGCGCGTGAGAATGCAATGAGGTCAGAGCAAACATAACCAGTATGGTGTAGCTACACTGACCTACATGTCTGAGAGCAATAAATGAGAACCAAAGGCAGTGCCATTTTCAATGACATTGCTCCGAATGTAGGAACCCATCGTCTTTGCTCTCCAGCAATGGCTATCATACGGCCATATTTGATTTTCAGCGGCTCGCAGAAGCCTCGCCAAGCTAGATAGCCCCCTAAGATGCATTAAACTGCGCTGTCTGCATTCGGAGATATAATTCGGAGACTATACCACTCCGCTCTCTATTCTTGATCACGTGATTGTCTAAATAATTAATGCAGCGCGTCCCCCTAGAAACACGGCGTCGTCATTAATCGCAAGGACTCTATCAGACTTGAAAACTGAAGAGATCCCAAGAAAATAATTTCCAAACGGTCTGATCGCTGAACCTGTATCCTGCACATTAACACAACATCCTATCCAATGGATGCTGGGTAGGTACATTTTTCAACATTTCTTACTGACCGGTCTTGCTAAATGACGATGTGTGTCATCTATTTGATAAATTGCGCCCTTTGATGTATGTGGTTTTGGACAGACCTTTAGGTTGCATAGAGCTAGTCCGATTATTTGTCTTTTTATTATGCAACATTAATTGTCAACACTTGGCGTGCGATTTGAGTATTGCACTTTCTTTTATTTCTAGAATAGTGTAAATGTGCATTTTTGCTATAGTGTACAATCAGTGACAGACTGTGTAGCTTGTGATAAATAAATTAAGCTCTGATGGATGCATAGCTTTTAGGCTATGTAGCATATAAATAGGGGCATCGAATTTCCTATTTCAGACATATAGGTTTGTGTAGATTCTTTAAAACTGGTTAGCACATTTAGAATCCAAACCAAACAATCACAATTATAATAGGAGTTCGATTTTTCTAAAGTAATTTTTTTATGACGTGGAAGCCGAATAATAGATAAATACTAAACATTGCACTAGTCTAAGATTAACTATAAATCACAGTTAAATTAATTTGCTATTTTGTATTTTGGTGATAATCTGGAGAGTTGTAGAAGTTTGGACAGACTGACTGTTGTGTGTCGTTGTAAATCATTGTCAGTATTTCTTTAAAGGGTGTGAGGTTGTTGGGGGTCAGGCGAAAACTGTAAATCTTTCACTTTTATTGCCCACTGAACATATGCTGCGGCGCTATTCCTACATCCTTTTCCCACAATATAAGATGCGTCGACATCCATTAGATGTTTGTGGCTCCAAATCTTCATCTTGTAGGCTTGTAGAGAGATGGGATTTATTCGGGTAAACCATGCATTTTTCTGAATACAAATTAAACTCACATTCTTTCAATCATTGTTAAATACGTAGAAAGTAGCTGGTATGACCATATGCTTTAACACTGTGAGAAGGCAGACAGCAGACAAAGGGGGTTATGTGGTTTATTTGAATACATTGCAGTCTCAGTTGGCAGATAACCCAGACGTTTATCGTTTCATAAATCATATAATGCATTGTTTAGGTGTGATTGGCTATTACTATTTTTCCAACATTATGTATTATTAGACTATGACTATATGTTAATAACAATACCAGAAACGGTTAGTCTAATGTTTGTGGTGCATTGCTAATGATATTACATATGAATGGTGTATATATATATATATATATATATGGTAGGCCTATATGGTTTTGTTTCCAGATAAAAGTATCCTAAATCTAAAAAAAATAAAAAATGTAATGACAGCTCGCTCAGTATAGGCCAATACAACAAGATTAGCAAAGACACATCAACAGATACAATCATGAACGCCAAACACAAAACAGTGAGTGTAAATAAACTGCCCACCGCTAATTCCACCGTAAATAACCTAATCCATACTGTAGGTCGCATGCCCCAAAATGTTAAACATTGTCTCGTGTGTAAATGCAGTTGCAATGCTAGACATAAAAAGGGAAAGAAAGAAAGTATGACCAGTGTAACATTTCCACACTGTAAAGATGAGGAAATAAACGCCATCCTCTATCAAATGGATTCATGAGGTGTGAGCTTGGTTGAAGTAGCCGCAAGAACAATCTGCTAGATCACGTGAACAAATAAGATTGTATTTTAAGGCAGCGCCTGTATTTGTCATCATAAAGGTTCGGAACACCAAAATCTCAATGTTAGCACCAAATCTTTAGGCCTACTCTTTCCTGAATACCTGTATATTTCAATGGGTGATTGATTACCAGGGATTTTTTTGGGGGGGCGAATAAGGATACCTTGTTCGCTTTTTATTGGTAGTTGAATGCGAGTCCTTCCATTCTATCGGGAATACTGTCTGCATTGGTATATGGAAATGTCTGAAAAACAGCAAGATCAGGTTTAGGACAGCATTGTCTACAGACAAAGGGTGAAGGATTTATAGAGCTACATGCTTGGAAAGGAATTGAGACCGAGAGCCACTATTATATGATGAATTGATTCACAGGTAAGCAATTACATGGCAAAATGCAACCTTTAACAATGGGTTAATATATTGCAAGGAAATACATGTGATTTATTCCATTCAAGAAGGTGATCCTTATTATTTTCGCGCTCACCGGCAACTATGCACATATGGTCATAGTGACCAAATATACTATTTCCAAAGAAGATATTTTGACAACTTCAAATATTGTCGCCATATGCAGCCTGCAAATAGAAAATGAACTTTTCATTTTTTCTCTTGGATCGTAAATCACATTAATTTGTTGTGTTATCGTCACAGTGGCATGAGCCATGATTTATGTGGTTTCAGCTATATGACTTTGTTATCATTCAATGTTAAGCTTTACGCGTGTTTAAGTTATATATATATATATATATATATTGTTCATAATTATAGCCTATATCATAAAGTCAGAAAATAGGCCTAATAAATTATATGAAAACGAAATTATTATAGAATATCTATGTTAAAGACTACTATAATATAGGCCTATATAAAAAGTTTAGTAATTATTGATGATATAACTAACTTAAAGTAATATTTCTTAACATGTATTGTGCGTTAAAAACAATGTAAAAAATATTCATTGAAAACCTGCGACAAAGAAAACTGACCAACTATACGTTTTACCATGGTTAATGGTATTTTTTAATTTTGTATACATTGTCCAAACATTTAATAACAATGACTTACTTTAAAAATGCACCCAGTTGCTTAACTAAAAGACGTATACAAGTGAGCTAATAACACTTAGCCTCATATAAACTCCCCAACCCAGTGCCCCATTGTATGAACCAAACTCACCGTAACAACGCGTAGGCGAATAACACTCCCGTCTGAAAAGACGATCATGTCTGGTATTAGAACTAACACTATGCGTTCAAAGCACTTAAGAATAAACCAATAGTTATGTGACCAATTAAACCATTATTCCGAATATTATTCCACATCGAAATAATTTGTTTCTTCATGTCCATATCCACCTGTTCTGTAAAAACGCATATGCTACATTATTTTATAATAAATAAATAAGAAAAATCAGCGAGGAAAAATTACGGCTTTAGGATTATTTAACTAATAGGCCAGGTCTATTTCCCTCTTGTTTCATTTTTTCCAATAGGCCTATGTGCCGCTTATATTCTGTCTGAGAGGTTGTGTCCACCGGAGAAAAATAAACGATGTATGTCATCGAGTCTTACTTTAAACCAAACTGCTCGTTGTTCATTAAACTTTCAGTTAATGCAAAATGACCTAAAGGTCACCTAAAAAGCTTATGACTGCTAAATATTTGGTCTAGCTCTTTGTTTAAACCTGCACATGTAGGACTTTCATTATAAGCATGCGAGCAGCCCATTAATCTAGCCATAGCCTATAACAAATCACATTATTGTAGAGGCATAGGCCTAACACTTTCTTAGTGAAGTTTTACTATTTTAATTTAAATGAAAACAGTTTTACAATATCATTGGGGTAATTTCTATTTTGATCTTGTTTTTGTCATATCAAAATAGTTGTATTATTATTTATTTCCATTGTTATTATTTTCATTGTTTGTGCTTTGGGAGAAGTTGACGAGAACAGCCCATTCCAGACCGTTTTCGATATAGGTTATATAAAAAACTAGGTATGCGGAATTTGACTTCGGTTAAAATGATGTTTATTAAAATAAGAAGAAAGGTGTTTTGTGTAACAAATTTGGTTTTCTCTCAGGTCGAGTTGGGAGCAGTGATGAATGTGTGAGGAATACAAAACAGATCTGCGCAAATTACGGTGAGTAGCATTCATCGATGGATTGAATGGATAACAAAGTAAGGGAAATACCTTGTTGCATAGTATTACGGCCATTGGTTCACACGTTTCTTGACTTATATCTGCGGCAAAAGCAGAACACAGACTACTTGAGTAATATGGGTTCGCCATATAAGATATGCTATACACAGTATATTTACTAGGCCAAAGCACCTCATGTTTTAATATGTTCTTATAGGATCATAAACTAAAAAAATTAGCCCCAGATATAGGCCCCAGAAGTTGGGTCCTTGAAACACAGAAAAACATACCTTTTAATTTCAACTTAAATGTTTACAAACAATTCTACAAAATATCAGCACTTTTTCATCTTCCGACGAAATCCAAATTGTAATACACTATAGGGTGCGCCATCAACAATATTCCCAGAAAAGACGAGCCTAACTCCAGTTAGTCTGTAATGTGGCTGCAAATGTAACGCTCGCAGCGCTGTGAGTCTTGACAAACCGGGCCGCGCTATATAAAGCGACCCCTGTAAAGCAGAGCTCATCTAGTATGAATTCTTTTCCTTGCCTTCCACCTACGCAGAGCTTTACACTTCTGAGGGTTACGCGACTGGATGAGTGTTTTGCTTTTCATTCCTCTCTAAGGCGTTTACAACCATAACATTTGCGGTCATAAATTTTGCTGCGGTCCACTTTGACAGGTGCAATTGTTATGCACGGCATGCGGAGCTTTGCTCCTTCAGCCACCAACATAGCCTTATACTGTAGCCCTGCAGCCCTTTTAAAACGCTTCTGCATCTTCAGGAGTAAACTAAATATATAATTAATTTACATGCAGGTTGATATATAGTGTTATAATTAAAAAACAAAAAAATCTAAATATTGTCAGAATGAAGAGAATAATTAGGACAATGACAACATAGGCCATACATTTTCTTTTTCGGGAAGATAATGGGGTCTTTCAGTAATTCCACCAATAGGCTTGGGTTGAGAAATGGACAGGGTAATAAAATATAATTTTTCGTTCACACTCCGCCCCACGGTAACACCCCCACAACCCCCACTACCACACACAGACACAAACATGATCTCACGTGCCCAGATTAATAACAACAGAATATCTCTTTTTTTTTTTTACATCAATCTGAGTTCAACATCAAATATATAATGTGTACACTGCGTCTATACGTTGATGATGTATGTGTTTTTGCCTTGATTGGCAATATTTATGGTAGGGTATAATGCATGATAGGTTTTGTAAGGCTCATGATTAGTGAAAGGGCTATTGTTTGTCTGTCTGAAATGCCGATTCAGTGTAATTCTTGGGGATTCCTATAGCTCTCGCAAGTCTTCTTTTAGCACAAGTTAAACTTTAACTCCTTTGTGTCAGAGGTGTCAAGAGGTTGCAGTTATATGTTGGCAGTCCATGCTGTTGACTATTTTTTGACAGAATAAGCCTTAGAATGGTTTGAAACATGACAGAAAGAATAATTAATTTCTGTTTTTCTTATTGTATTTGAGTCTCAGGCATCCGACTATAATAATGCTCCGTCTGTATAGAATAACTAGGCCTAGTACTTGCGTGCACAACAGTCTGATAATATTCTTTTTGTAGGTCACGCAGCACAGCGACGGTGGGAAACACCAATCACGTGAAAGAAGAACACCAATGCCATTGGATAGAGTTATATTGGCTTTTTGGCTTTGAAACCACAAAATGCAGAAAGCAACATACTACGACAATTCTGGACTTTTCGGGGGCTACACTTACCCTAAACCAGATTCGTATAGTTATGGCCCTGCCCATCAATCCTACACTACGTCTACTATTGAGAGTGATTATCAGGGTACAGTTTGTCCGATACAGAGTTCCACTGTTCGGCCACCAAGTTTAAAGGACAATGAGCTGAACGGAGACTGCATGCGACAAAGCAGCGGTCAAAATAACAGCCAACCAACGAGCGCTGGAGAGCAGCAAGCTCCTCCATTGTCGGCATCATCTCCTAATTCCAACAGCTCATCTTCTCAGAAGAAGAAACCCCCCACAAACAGTGCTTCAAACACTGCCACCCCAGTCATTACAAAGCAAATTTTCCCCTGGATGAAAGAGACAAGACAAAATTCTAAGCAGAAAGGCAACAGCTGCCCAACTGCAGGTAAAATTGAATATTCTTGTGTGTGCATATTTGCTTGAATGCGCGCTCTCTCTCTCTTTGTGCTTGCCAGTGTGCGTGCGTGTATGTTGTGTGTGTGAGAGAGAGAGAGAGAGAGAGATATGTGTGGGGGGCGAGGGGGGGTTAATAATGAGGTGCTATTAAAACATAGGCTATAATTTAGGCCATTATAAGTTAGTTTAACTAACCGTTGCTCATAGTTGCTCATAGTAGACTTTCGTTTAAGGGATGGTTTATTATAATAATCTCTAATGTCATCCTATTCATTTGCAGGTGAGGTTAATGATGAAAAAAGCCCACCTGGTCCTGCCTCTAAGCGTGTTAGGACTGCCTACACCAGTGCGCAACTTGTAGAACTTGAGAAGGAGTTCCATTTTAACCGGTACCTTTGTCGCCCGCGAAGAGTGGAAATGGCAAATCTATTGAATCTGACCGAGCGCCAAATAAAGATCTGGTTTCAAAACAGAAGGATGAAATACAAGAAGGACCAGAAGTCGAAGGGAATCATGCACTCGCCCCTCGGACATTCCCCAGACAGGAGTCCTCCGTTAAGCGGCCCAAATCACATTGGATACACTGGTCAGCTCCCAAATGTAAACGGCCTCAGCTACGATGCGCCCTCGCCCCCATCATTCGCCAAACCCCAGCAAAACATGTACGGCTTGGCTGCGTACACGGCACCATTAGGTGGTTGCATCCCGCAACAGAAAAGGTACCCAGGTTCCGAATACGAACACCACAGCATGCAAAGCAACAGTAGCTTTGCCAACGCTAATTTGCAAGGCAGCCCTGTTTATGTTGGTGGGAATTTTGTTGATTCCATGCCAGCCTCGGGCCCTATGTTCAACCTCGGCCATATTCCTCATCCTTCATCTACTAGCGTGGACTACAGCTGTGCCGCCCAGATCCCAGGTAACCACCACCATGGACCCTGTGATCCCCATCCCACGTACACAGACCTTAGCTCTCATCAAGCGTCTCAGGGAAGGATTCAGGAAGCGCCAAAACTCACGCATTTGTAATATGTGGTTCCCATGTGTGTGCCAAAATTATGTTGCTCTCTTTTATTACCTCACTAGTCGAATAATTACACTCCAAGCGAGTCGTGTGTGTATAATTACAGTATTATTGATATTACTATTAATGCTATTGTGTAGTTATTTTCTAATACAGCTTTGTCCATTTCTAGACTATTTGGGATGTGCAAAGTTATTATTTTTTTTAAGTGCAATGCGCAGTTTGGGGATATTTACATTTAATTACTTGAAGGTGTCTCATAGATCACGCCAGTAGATGCTCACGTTTAGAGAAAATTACTTTTAAGGAACAATTTGTTGTCAATATCTTATTTGTCATGGGCATCTTATTTATTTATTTGTATTATTTTGCATTATCCTTCTACTAGCATCTAAGCTATTTATTATTTAACTATACTACTTGTTTTGCACATTATTTATCGTTTATATGCAAATATTTATTGGTGTGGATGTTTTATGTAGGACTGAACGGACCAATGCACTTCGAATGGCAATACAGGGTTTGGATATAGCCTAAGCTATGACTCGCAGTGTGTGGTGTACAGATTATTTCTGTTATTTCTGGATAAATTGGGCAGTTATGATGTATAAACACCACTATATGCCAATGGTTAATCCTTTGTCAAATCATCTATGCTAAGCAAAACGTAGACTATCGAAGTGTCGAATATTATGTACACACCAGCATGTCATTTTGCGTATACTTCATTGCTACATTTAGTTTGACTACAGTTATTTTATTCTGTTGAATATTCATACAATTATGAAGCCCTAATGATATTGAAATGTTATATTTTATTGTGTTTAACATTTTGTAAATAAAGTCAAATAAAAAATAATTTTTTGTTTGATTATGCTGTTGTGTATTTTTTTAATTTATTTCAAGAATTGATAACGTAGTGGGTTATCTTGACTAAGTATCTGATCATGTGAATGCTGAAAGTTGAATTAGGCGGCCTGTACACTGTATTCTCTGACAGGTAGGCCTACCAGTAACAATGTTTTATTGACTTTGCCTACAGCTATTGCTGTCAAAGATGGTGGGGTGCAAAGAAGGGACCGCTATTAGACAGTTTTACGATTTCAAGGGTTTAAGTAAACAATAAAAAAGGAGAATATTGTCACATCTCACGAATTCAGAGGCTTGGGTGACTCGTGGTGAGACATGGGGTTTTCAATATCTGATTCAGATTTGTAATTAATGTATATTTACAAATGTGTGGTTCAGTAATGGAAACAATTTCCTTTCCAGACATGATTCAATGAGGTCTTATATTGAAAAAAAAAAAAAAAAAAAGAAAGAAATTTAAAATATTTAATATTTATATTTTCATATATGTCAAAGCATAGGCTTATGATGCTTTGACATTGTAGCCTAAATTATGTTGGGATACATGCGTTTGTGTGTCTGTGCGCGTGAGAAAGAGTAGATATAGTTGAAATGAAAAAGGGAGCATTGGAGTAATAGGGAGAGAGGGAGAGGGAGAGACAGGAGAGAGCGAGAGAGAGAGAAAGAGAGAGAGAGAGGGAAGGGGAGGGAGAGAGAAAGGGAGAGATAGAGAGAGAGGGTGAGAGAGAGAGAGAGCAGTTCATCCTTTATTGCTCCTAGAGAGCCATTTCAAAGCTCATTAATCAAAAACTCGTCGCATTCAGACTCCTCGCTGATCCCTCCTCCCCGTGAACAAAGAATTTGCATTCCAAATTCAAGTAAAACATTTCAAACTGAGAGGGCCAATCTGTGGGTGAGATTCATAAAGCCTACTGCGTTCAAATAGCCTATGGAATCCTCCAGTTTAGAGCACACGAACATATTATGTTGTAGGCCTAGCCTACAGGTCCAATAGGCCTAAAGATGACACCATATAGGCTATATGTTAAATGCCTGCATAATATCATCAGAAATATCCCAAGTATAGGCCATCCATTTTTTCATTTCATTTCATTATCATTTTTATTTTATTTGTTATGTTATGTTTTTTTTTTTTTTTTTTAGAATTGCGATTACAGACGCAAATGATCTCAACTGCCACTGAAAGGCGGCCATTTTAACCTAAGTGAGCACGTTCTATCCTCTCTCCCAGTCCCCAAAGGCGAAAATTAGCTAACCAGGAGCCTGTCAACAAGGAAAGACTCTTTGGAAACAAGGTTTTCTGCGTTTCCAGTAGACCGTTTTGGAGTTTAGATAGGTATCCTATAGCCAATTCCTATAAGAGTTTGCATATTATTGGTCATACATTGGCACATGGTAAAGGTTTGAGTCAATAGGCTACTATTGACCAGATGAACACTGAACTGAAAAATATTAAGATTTTGCCAGTGACACCAAATTCTATTCCTACTTTAGGTATATAGGAGAGCACGTGCGTTATTAAAGTTATTTATTCTGTGCAAAAATTGAACGAGAAAAAAAAGAGATGACTGTATCATATATGTAGCCATACGGCACAGCTAATATCCTAATATGAAAAGTCACTTATAGGTTATGTATCCATTCGTTCGTGTGCCACGTAAATCACAAGGCCTGGCAAGGCATAGTGGTTTTGAGACAACGGATTAGACCAGAGACATTCGTTTTAAAGCCTATCGCACGGCAAGAAAATGCCAGATGTTGAAACTGTGTTCCTGATTGGGTGAAGGGAGTTGCAGATAACGCCTGCCAAGTGGTCATTTAGCCTATAGCCCATTGGCTAAATATGAAGACTATAGGCTGACTAAAGCAAGAGGTGCTGAAAATATAACTTCTGGAGTCCTATGCTAAATAACCGGACTGCAGGATATATAATTGTAATGCGTTACAACAGATGGCATCACCAACATTTTATCGCAAGTATGGCCCCTACAAAAACACTAGACACAACTGTCGAAGGTAGCCTATTGGGGCCTTGGACCACCGGGTGAGCGTCAGAGATCGATACCAGGATTGCATTTGGGTGGGTTTAAATGAAATTCCACGTAGCAAAGGAGTGGTTAAATAAAATCCCAAACGTCAGAATTTCTGCATTTTATACCGGCTATGTGAAACACATGGAATGTCAAATTGATTCATTCTCAAGGCTCACAGCTACCAGCGGTGTTGCCGGTTGCTCCACTACGTCGTCAGTGCTGACAACATATCGCGAGGATACCTCGCTGCAAGTTACCAGAATGCATCTCCATACCATCCCAAGAGACTTTTCCCAGCGCTAGCACACTAGACCTAGACCGGTTTTGAATAAATCGAGTGTTAAAGAGAGATTTCTAATTATTGTATGCGATTATAATTTCTATTTTAATCTCATCTTTTATGCAGGTATGGATAAAATGATTTTGGATTATCAAGCACCGGATCAAGGATGAGTTCCTCAACAAACGGAAGCAGTATACGGATATTTTTAAAATAATTAAAGACCAGACGGATTGCCGTGGACAGAAATTTGAAGTTATCAGATAGAATGGTATTGAATAGTATAATTAAACAGACGACGAAAAAGAAAAGGGGCCTTACGGCGAACTGCTTGCCCGTCAAAAGTGGTCGGACCTGCCGTTATCAGAGGTTTTGGTTCTCCGATGCACCACCAGGCTCCTGTATCACCATCTCGTCTACGAAACAATAGCATAGCCGGGGAGCCACTGCTTTCTAAGACTATAATACTATGATGTATTTCGTTCTTAAGAGGTCTTGTTAAAGCGTACCTTATTATGGTGTTTTCTATAGGCCGAAAATATGAAAAAAAAGCCTATTTGATTTCTCATGATCTGCAGGCTAAGGAATGCCATTCAAACATTTGCTTGGCTTTTTGCTAAAGTTCTGGATATCCTATAGACTACTATACAGTATCTTACAGGCTACATTTAAGTGCCTGTTTATGATAATACTGTAATTACATAAAGCTTTCGGCATTGGATGTCCACTGATGTTTTCTATTTTACATTTGCATAGACCACATGCACACTTTGATGAGGTTTGTTATATTATTTATAATATGTATGAAACTTTATAAATAAAAGCCTTCCATTAATGTAAGTATTTTTATTACAATGTATTTAAAAAAATGCCAATATAGTCTAATGATGCTCTATTATAAAATATATATTTATTAAAAAAACATAAAATGCCACACACATACAGATTCTCACATTTATGTTAGTATCAGGTGTTTCTTGTGCAACATTGTCTTGTGGTAAAAAGGTGCTTTACTTAACATGTTGGGATTCTGTCTCTACCCTATACATCACCAGTCTACACCCAAAGAATATGGTCTTGGAGAAGAAAAAAAGCATCTGAAATCTTTCCTCATGTAATCTGACCTGAGGTCAGCAGTGACAGAGGGAGTATAATTGTATTGTAATCCTGTTGGGTGCAGCTCCAGTGTTACCATCCACCATGTCCACCAGACACTCCTTTATGGTATCTGATATTAAAGCATATTTGTACATAAAAGCAAAACCTTTTTGCACCAACATATACTTTTATATTCATAGTAGTTTTAAACAAGTCAACACAGGGGCAATTATTTAAAACGTATTTGGTAAATAAATTGTGTGATTCTTCTTAACAGTCAGGTGAGGGATTTGTGAACTTAGATATTGTATACAGTACCTTCACTGCTCACTGTGCTCTTTCTTGTAAATTGCTAAAGTGCTTTCAATAAGATAAACAAACATATAGCTGCTTACTTGTAAATCTCAAAATATTAGGAAAATCTGCTGAATAGTTTTTGTCATCATGAATATTAAATGTCAAGTCATAAAAATACATGTTTACGCAACATGCATGCCTTCCTGAGTGAAGTGTATCCCGTGGTCCTATAATGACTGCAGTGCACACAATTCAACACAGTGGGTATTATGCGTGGCAAGGGGAGCAGGGGTAGAGAGGGGCGATAGGTGATCAAGAACTCAATGGATCTAACCCCACTACCTCCTCACCAAGTGTCGAGGTGTCCTAGAGCAAGACACCTAACCGTAACTGCTCCCGGTGGTCAGGTGTCTCCCTGCATGGCTGACATCGCCATCTGTGTATGAATGGTTGAATGTGAGGCAAATAATGTAAAGCGCTTTGGATAAAAGTGCTATATAAATGCAGTCCATTTACCATTATGGATACAATGGTTTGTGTTTCTGCATGGGGAACAAGCAGAAACAATGGATATTAGGTGTAATGAAGAAATATGACACAGGCCATGATGATAAAACCCAACAGACTAAATGATTTGACAGATTTTTCTCTAGTTAGCCTGCCAAATGTAATGGTATATTTAACTTACATAACAAATAAGTACTGTATTGCAGCTGCTAGTACTTCCCTATACTTTGGTGTATATAGTCACCAACCCTAATGTTGTTTTGATTGATTGTGTCTCATGTGTTAGTGATTTTTGATATAATTGTAACTGTGATAAATTATTCACTTTGACCAAGCATTATTTAAGGAGTTTGACCAAAGGGCTCATCTCCACTTTGGCTGAACAATATGAGTAAGCCCAAAGTGTGTCATACACATTACACAAGTTACATTACCCAAGTTGACTATAATGCTCTTGTCTTTATAAAAAATATCAGTGCCTTTCCCTTTTACTGATGCTCATATGGATTCCTTTCATGGCATGTTCTGTATGGAATTATGACTGAATAAATTGCATCTTCATTTATCTTCGGAAAACCCTTCTGTGCTGACTGCGATACTCAGCTCTCAGCGCTTTACATAATTATATTAGTCTTCTGCTACACCAAGAAATTGATTGCCCAGGAAAATGAACCTGGCTTTGCTATAAATTACACCTATGGATCCTGAGAAATGTGTTATTTTGTTTAAAATAGTACCTAATATAATTAGAGTTCTAATTCATGGCAAGCTACAAGTGTGCCTATTACAGTAACAGGGTTTGGAATTTAATCTGCCTGCTGGATAAAGAATGATTGTATGTGGTTTTCATTTGTAATCCTAGACACATTTTTTCAGTAAAAAAGTCTGTGACTTTTAGATATGAGAGATGGATTGTTGTATGAATAACTATATTCATATAGTTTTAAAGTTAAATGTCTATCCAAGACAGCAACTTTTAACAATGAGTATAGCTCCAACAGCCTGCAGGCAATACAGATCCATTGGAAATAACCACACTGCTGAAAATAAAGCCTACTAAAGCCTACTGAGATCCTTAGTAAGAGGTCTCACCTTTGCTCAGCCAATGTAATAGATTTCTATCTGTATAATATCTGTAGCTGTATTGGTGATGTCATAAGAAGTAATATGCGCAGCCATATTTATGAACAGGCAGACTTCAGCAGTATATATCCACAGATGAATGTGTGCTTCCTTACTTAAAATGCACAAGTGGACAATTACAAATCTAGTTTGTGTCAATATTAAATACTACCAATATTTTGGAAAGATTTAGCAAACCACAGAAAAATGATTAAGCCAAAAGCAGCAGATATCGTAAGAAGAAAATGAAATGAAACATTCCCTCTCTCCATTGTTCTCCTTCTAGCACACAGAAGCAGTGGGCAGATCCAGGGTTAAGTAATTCTGCACCATCGAGAAAGACATTTGATTTCATTTGTAGCGTGTCTTGTGGCGGCCGGAGGTGAGCCCACCTTTGGATACGGGAGGAGCGAAGCGGCACACATATCTACTGTTTGGAGACACAAAATTGACAATGCATTTATCTTTGAATAATGTAAATGTCCCGAGAATACGGTGGCAGTGGTCCTGGCTTGTCCACCGAGGGCAAGGGCTGTCAGACGGTGAGTTCTCTGGCCCTGCCGCAGTATAATGTGCCCCCTCCGGCTCCCCTGGAGCACTGCACTGCTCGGCTCTGCCCGCCTCGGGCTGACGCGCCTCCGCCGGCGCACAGCACAGACTCCCCACTTAATTTACACTCCTGTTGGAGAGGGACTTAATGCGGAAGAGCCTGCCAAGAAGAATTGTGCCTGCTCTCCCTCTCCTAGGGTGAAAGAGTTTAGGTGGGATTTTTTTCCTCAACATTATCTATGTAGCGTATTATACTGTTGTAAGTGCTGTTTCATATTCCTTTTTAAATCTTTTGTCGAATTCAAACACCAAGAGAAACCGCTTGATGAGACACAGCTTTCCTGGTATATAAATTCCTTTAATCATTTTGAATAACAAACAAAACTTAAATGTTTTCTAAAGTGAACTGCTGCTACACCAAATGTGGGCTTGGTGACTAAAACCAGTGTTGTTTAAAATGGATGGCTCCTGGCAGCCTGACAGTGCTGTTCAGTGAGGCAAAGTGCCAGCAAATTGTTTGTCTTCTGCAGTGCTGCTCTATAATTCTTCTGGGAACCAATGGCATTGTGTTTGCCAAATAGAATAATGATAGATGGGATAAAAATCAAACTGGAAGATTTTGGGATGCACTATGGCCACCAGGCATAATCTGAATACATTTGCTGTCCCAACAGCACTGCAAGTCACTGGCCTATAACTATTGTGAAATAAAATAAAGGCATAATAAACACTAAACAAAAAGGAATTTTCACAGTTCCAGACTATCTATGGGTCTGTCATTATATACATGCAATGATTTCTGTCACATTCATAATACTGACATTTCAATCTTAATATTGCACATAACGGCTAACCTAAATGCCTGCATCTCTGAATGAGTGACCCTAGTTTTTATTCATGCAGGCATAATAGTGTATGTTGGAAGCAATGATGCATGTTGCCTGTGTCTGTTCAAAGCAATGGCTCTTTGTGTCTCTCGGCTCTGAAGCGTAAATGTAAATGCACAGTCTGCTTGTTCAAGTGTCCTGCTGGCCAAACAACAAGAGCATGTCCCCATCTGTTCTGTCTCCAGAGTGTTGAGGCAACACAATTTCACCTTGCCACCCCAAGACCTTCCCATTTGCTGGAGCAGAGGTTTCCTTGACTTGGCTAAGGTTACAGTCAAGGTAGCTAACACCTCTGTGTGTTCACAGTGACTGATTTGGACTGGTTGCTCTTTATTTGAACATATCAAAAATGTTAGTAATACATAACGGTACACTCTTGAATTGTTCCACACAGTTCCACAATATTTCATATTTAGGAGATGCACTCCGCAGTAGCACCCATAAACCGGCCTACAGCTCACAGCTTATGTTCGAATTAACTCGGTGTGTGGCTGAAGATGGAGGAGAAGATAACTATGTGAATCTAAAGATTCTACGGTGGGGGGGGGGAGTAGAGAGGAGAGCCATCCACTCTGTATAGGGTGTCTCTCAGAGTTCCAAACCAAAACAACAAGGTATTTTCAACACTGGGTTCTCTGTCATTGGTGAGTTAACCACGCAGCATCTCTCAAATGGAATAGTGTCACTTTAAAGGTGCTGTCCTTGGCTCCTGGCATCTTTGTTGTCGTTCCACTGGCTCGTAGCAGCTAAAAAAGAGCATGGTTATCACTGGAGTGTGATTTGCTACAAGCCTGGCCTTGCCAACTGTGAAACACTGGAGTGTGACCACAGAGATGTGTACCAGTCAATTACAGGACACTGTCTAGCCTGTGCAGCAATGTGCACTAAATGACAGTCCAAAAGCAAAGTGAAAAGAACAGCTCCAGACATTATACAACCATGTTAACAACACCATATGACACATGTTCATTTCTTACCGGGGTTGAACATTGCAGTGTAGATTGTAAAATATCAGTATTTATTAATTAATGAATGTGTGTTATACAACACACATTTTCATTTATATACAGTATATGCAGTATACACGTTTGCGCATAAAATAAAATCTTCATCAAAATCCAAATAAATGATTAATTAAGTTAGCAAATAAACAATCTTTCACACATCTGCTGTAGTCAGTATCAGAGAGTTAGCATTTTGGTTTCGTTTGGACCTCAACTGTTTATAGAAACCATGTGTGGAATAACTGGGAGAGGATTTTTGTTCAAAGAAAGCTGCTTCTCCTTTGTACACTTTATCGTGTGAATGCAGATGTGCATTTTGTAGGAGCCTTGCACCTCATCCATTACCCCAAGGCTGGCAGAGAGATAGTGGAGAGTGAATCCATGCAAAAGGACCCTGACAGAGTCTGCTGCTTAAGTGAACTTTCCGTGAACTAGGCTCGACAGCGGGGTCCATGCATCAAAAAATATATAGTTTCTCTTCACTGCTCTGGCCTGTGTTTCATACAGATTGTTACTATCAACACATTCAACATCCCCATGTATCAATCTGTCAATCTGATGCTTGTCTGAGCACTGTATCTGTCTCTGCAGATTCCATCGGCTGGTGACTAAGGGTATACTCAGGGTTTTGTGGCTTACTCATCTTGTCTTGTTCAATGTTTGTTTTGATTGCGTTCTATAGTTATACAATAAGCTATTTTTGAGGTTTTAGCTTCACTTCCATATTTCAAACATTTCTTTACAACACCTTGTTATGGAATTCTATTATAAAAACTGAGAAAGTTGTTGATCATTTACACCTGTTCCGTTTCTCTCATTCTCCACTAGCCAGTATTACGTTTAGCAATATAGCAGACACTTTCATCTAAAGTAATTTACAAGGTATCCTGATCAAAGATTCTTAAATATATTGTTCCCTTGCAGGACAAATTAATAGCATTTATATATAAAATAATTATGCATTAATGATGGATTATTTTATTGGACATATACTTTTTTCTTACACCTAAATGGAATTTGTATTGTTCCAAAGCCTTTGACTCTTACTGAGCATAGTTGTGAGGTAGAACCTTTTTTCCTCCCCCACCTTCCATTCCTGCACCCTCCTCCTCCTTTGCCCTGAAGGTGTGCTTCATCCACATAGAAAATGCTGTTGTATCATAACTTCGACCAATAGTCTCGCTTACCCAGTCAAAATCACTGCAGGACACTGGCCTCAGTGTGACCAGCCATGCAGCGGGCGCACTTGAATACACAACTCCATCAATCTGTACCCACACTGATGGACATACCGATTGTTTTTAAAACATAATGAAAAACATTGCTGCATGGATAACCAAAGTTTCTCTCCTTGAGGAATGTTGTTTCAATTTAATAACTATGAAATCCAGCATTTCCTTGCTGTCTGTGGGATGTACTTGGATTAACTGATACCTGAAGTCCCTGATGCTCAGTTTAGACATATAGACAATGTGACAAGAATGAAAGCCTTTGGAGGCAGAGCACTCTCAGTTATTGCATATCCAATGAGCATGTGCTGCAGCTGTTGAACATGTAAATCTAAGCCACTATCACTAACATAACCAAGAGAATGATGTATGAGAATGATGTCAGTATATTCTCAATAATTCTAATATATTCTGGGGAAGGGGTTCCCTTTTCAGTTGTTTATTCTGACGCCTTGTACTGATTGTGCCACAGAAGCTAACCAAAGTTAGGTGGTTTTGGGAACCATGTTGGTTCCAAAACAATCATTCATAAGAAGTGTGTTTATGAAAATGGAACCCTAAAAATGGCTTATGGTCTGTTTATGTATTCATGCTTTTATATGTATTTGAAGCATTATAACATTTAAATCTCTCAGACATATGTTTTCAAAGATTATATTCACGTGACAAACAGCTCTGCTGACAGTCTGTGTGCAGCAATCAATTCTTTAAAAAACAGTGTGTAGTTGAGAAATAAATGGCATACAGAAGAGCAATGCATGTATGTCTCTATTGCTTAAAATGAACGACAGGTCTAAATTCAGCCCTGACAGGAAAATGGATTGAGTGATTTCTCTTTGTAGTCATGTACTGAAAGAATGTGCTTACTTTATCAGTGTGACTCATGTTGAACATGTCCTTTTATATTGGTGCTCAAAATGTAACCCTACCTTTAGTATTATGGCCATGTCAGATCATGTCACTTTTTTGTGTCTAAAAAAACTAAATGTTTATTACATTTAAATATTTTATTTATTTTACTTAACACAAGTCTTGTGAGTGACAATGCTAACAGCCAATGAAAATCAACTTCCTCACTTCTGGAAAATGGCGTCGAGCTATCAGGGGTATGTATCAGACATTCAGCACAGAGTTGCTTATGTGACGTAGTGCTAATGGACGGATGAGGCTGAGACTAGTTTGCTAATACCTCCCCTACAACATTTCTAGAAACTAACCATGCTCCACTCTCCCGACATACATTTTCTTGCACAGTGGTGTTTCAACCATAAACAGGGTATCTGTGGACCCAGACCTTTTAATCAGACATACAGGCCTATTGTATGATTGCTTATGAGATGATTATAGGGCACTGATAACCATGTTTGGACATTTATTGACAATTATTTATAAAAATAAAATCTCATTGTTGTCACACCTGGGTGCGGAGGTGTAATCAGGCCTTCCGCTCGCCAAAGCACCACAATGTCGGTACGCTGCCACGTTGGTGCCCTTCCCCTCTTCCGCACCCGTATCGCGTTATGTCATTAACACACATGCTTATATTGGGGTTAGTCTTTTCAGACTATTGTTTGAGTTCTCCTGTACTGTTATTAGCATTGCTTATTAAAACGTTTTCCAACACCCTGTCTAGGCTGTTGAAATGTTACAATGGGAACCCTTGTACCTGCCAGTGGAATCTTGCTTGACTGCATAACGTTTGCTACCCTCCGCATAACTATGGCCTGAATGCTGCTTGTCCTGCTGCTGCAGGTGCCTTTAACTCAGTAGGAAACTCATTCAACATCCTCCCACTTCCTCAATCAGTACGGGCGATCATCATTTCTTTCCACCCTCTGCAGCTGCATCAGGCCACTGGTAAGCCACCAAAGAGATTGTCTTTCTTCACTATTGTGTGCTCATACAATATATTATGGATTAGCTCCACACACTGAATAGAACTTGCTGCAATCATGTAGGCTTTGTATACTGTATGTTTGTGTTTATATTCCAACTGCAGACATCGTAAAATGAGCAATGAAATAACTGAGTGGTCCCGTGTAACTATTTACTTCATTTTTGAATGGAAAAGTAAAGTGTATATGAGAACAACACGGTGACCCAGTGTGGCCTCACAGCAAGAAGGTCCCAGGTTCGAACCCCGGTCGTCCCGACCTTTCTGTGTGGAGTTTGCATCCTTTCCCCGTGTCTGCATGGGTTTCCTCCGGGTGCGTTGGTTTTCCCTCACTATCCAAAAATCATGTTAGTTTAACTCTCTCCTGTCAGTGCCATGTGACCAGAGACACTGGCCTCTACCTGGAGTTGGTCCCCGGGCGCTGCACAGCGGATGCCCACTGCTCAGGGATATGTTAAATGCAGAGAACAAATGTTGCTACATGTATGTGTATGTGACAATAAACGCACCTTTACCAGGAGGAATGATCATATTGTCACCTGATATTTTGATCAAAAAAACTCATGCTAATGCTGATGTTGCTTTTGCAGCTTTTTCATTAATGGAAGGTCTATTCTCTTTCCGGTTAGCTGAGAACATTATATGTTCACTGCATTCTGTCTCATTTGTATTTTAATCTGCTTGGACTAGCGCAGAAAGGAGGTATAACAGCTTTCTTCTTGTCTCGCCTTGAGCACTCTGAAACCAGGAACAGCGACTCACCCTTTTGAAGTGCATCAGTCTCTCCAAAGAGGGAGCGCTTTGTTATGGATTGTGGCCAGAGGGAGGACCTCAGGAGCAGACCTCTGCTTCCTATATTTCATCTACTTCCAGGAAGGGTGAAGGGTAAACCACTGGAATGATGAAACACCGTTACCCAACTCTTATTGTTTTTAAAGGGTGCCTGTATGTAACATTTCTCTTTAACTCTGAGCGCAGGGGAAAATTATAATTAATCTGTTAATGACAGCCGGGGCTGTCATAAGCTTGGGGAGTGTATAATAAATTGCTGTAATAAAAATTAAGACTGCATGCATCATTGAGGCCTTTGGAGGGTTTGTTTAATGTAGTTACAAAAATGGTAGCAGCTGATGTGGCGTCCACCATTCCACCAGGAGAACGCTAATTTCTGAGTGACACTTAACCTGCTGTAGCTCACCCACTGTTAAGGGGGGTTAGGGGAAACCTAATGGGTCTTTCTGCGTCCCATTTCCAGAACCAGTGAACGGATGGCCTGGTTTGGATCGCAAAGGCCAAAATAAGAACTTGCCTTGTTCATTGGAAATTAACTGGGTCCTTCTCAAATTCAGCCAATTCTGAACCCTGATAAAATAATTCATATTGGGTCTTCTGCTATAGATGGTGAATGACTACTCATCCTTCATGAAATGCTAGACAAATTACTATGCGCTCTGAAAAGTCATGTGAGGGTTAAAGGTTGGGTTGTTCACTCGTCGCCTTTCCCCTCTAATTGGGACATGAAAGATTCTGGGCCGTTTGTAACATGCACTCTGAGGGACACAACATAGTTACAGCAAAGTGCCAGAGAACTTCCTCTTATTTAATGAGACAAAGCTTCCTCTGTGTTGCAAGGCTATGATAAGAGGGCCCTCCACTTATGAGCAGAAGGAACAAAAGACTAAAGTTATCTGCAAAAGTTATCTGCATCACACATTACAGGGCTACGTTAGCTTGGATAGCCCTGAATTGGTGAAGTTTCTCCCTGCCATGTATTTCACAAATACGCTCCTCTAGAAAAGCCTGACAATTCCAAGCAAATTAGCTGCGTGTATCTGACCTATAGAAGCCGATATATAGCGTCTTTGCGACCTAGCTTAGTCATTTCCGCTTTCCGGAAGCTTTCCGCTTCCAACTTTATCTTTGGCTGAGTTGTTTGGGACACAAGAGCCCTGGGGTTCAGCCTGCAGGCAAGCTAGTTTTGCACATGTAGCATGACACCAATTGACACTGAATGGTGGCCCAGGTCACCCTGCAACAACATTTCTCTCTCTCCAGACGTAGCCAGTAAACAATGGAGGTATTTTTGTTGACAGACAGCCCATGGTGTCCTGGCGGAGGCCAAGCTTGCTTGGCTCACTTTGCAATATTTTGCTATGAGCTGTGAACCAATTATCATTCATCCTGCCCCGCTGTTCAACTTCACAAGGGTCACAGTCTTGTTTGGTTAGACAATGTGTCACCAGGTCAGCCGCAGTAGCCTATGAGATACCACTGACCTCCAGTCAGCCAGCTATTTTACCTCCTCATTAGGGCAGAATGCTGAGTTTATTTAATGGGGTGATTATCATTTCAGTCTGGCTGCATGGGCACTTTGGTCTTTAATGGTGTATTATTTCATAATTGTAAACAATATTCGGAAAAAAAAATCTCCTCCTGAAAACATAAACAAACAAACCGTGCAAAAGACCACAGCAGGAAAACCTCAGAGAGGTGGTATTCCCTCTATGATGTCTGCCATGACGCCCGCCGTCTCAAAGCTGCTGCATAAAGCTTGTGAGCGAGTCTAATAGGGCCTCAATGGAAGGCAGACTGCAGGAGCGGACCTGGTGTGATTCATCTCCATTGTTAGAGGAGCCTATGGGTCCCACGTCTCCCACAACAATTATCACCGTGCTTGTCTCCTTGCCTGTTTCATTCCACTGTCCTGTTGTTGACTTTTCTCTTCTTATACCATCTGCTCTGCCTCATCTTTCTATGTACCTATTTGGAGGTGTAATATTATTTACATGCAAAACCTTTTCACATACTGGTGCGTCAAAAGGTATTTTAGACCAATAGGGACAGGGCCTGATTTTTCTAAAGAACCATTTAATAGATGTATGCTTACAAGTCAACCATTAAAACAAAACAGTTGTGTTACTTGTTGAAATGCATACAGTACAGTACATGGTAACAAACTATAAACAATGCAAAATAAAGAATACTGTACAACACATTTAGCCCACATTACCCCCACCCTCAGTGAACCTCCATCCCTCATTTTTATAAATGTATGGAAAATATAATCATTCTTTTTAATTACTGTACCTATAGGCACTCTATTAAAATTATAATTCTCCTCATCCACGTCAATTGATCTGTTCACAGTGGGTGGCTATGGTGAAATGCAGTGTATAATATTCATGCTGGTAGCCTTGGTTGTGCTGTGTGTCAGAAGCCATCTTGCAGTGAATCCCTCACCCACCTTGGAGCGCAGCCTGTGGAACTGATGAGGTGAAGAGCATTGCTCTGCAGCTCCATGCTAGTAATCACGGGGCTGAAGAAACACATACATCATCTGCCACACAGGTTGGCATGGCGAGTGAAAAGCCTTCACATCACGTAAGATGTTGGACAAATGATGGCCATACGCGTGTTTGTCTCCTCACAGATGGCCGTGCATCTTCAGTCAGGGGAAAAAAGGCTGAGCCTGGCACTTATTCCCCTCCCCCAGTCCAGCACTCTCTCTCTCTTCCTCTCTCCCTCCATCCCTCTTTTGTAGCACGGCCCCTGTGTGGTTTTTTTTCTTTCTTTTTTTCCCTTTTTTTCTCTCTTTTTTTTTTTTTTGCATCTCCTCTGCAGGAGGTTTGATATTGGCAAGGCAGTTAGTGTCCTCCACGGAAATAACTGTGGAAAAGATGACATAAATTATTTGCCAATTGTTTGACACATGCAGGGCATTGTCCTTGCTATAATCATCAGCACTCTGTCAGCTGAAGCTACGAATGGTGCCATGGCTACTTTGTGTCTAGCTCGTTGGTAAGCTTCTCGGGCTGCTCGCGGATGCCTGTTCTCTTCACTGAGAACACAACAGCTACTACTACCAACAGTGTATTGGGCCAGAGGTCAGATGGATCACACTGTATACAGTATGTCAAACAGCGGGGCTTCTGGTTGTTTTCTCTGGCAGAGTTGTAAAAACTGAACTGGCCCATTTCACTCTTTAAACTTAATTTTATTTATTAACTTTTTTGTAAATGTAAATTAATAACAATTATTGATCTACTAATGATTGATTAATGTTTTTCTTGATTCCTCAGTGGGTGAAAACTGTACGCTACATGTTTCACTTTTCTTGGTTAAGTTACTTCTGTGATGTTGTTTTTATGTTACAACTGACATATAATCCATATTTATTTAACTGTGCTGGACAATCCAACTTTAAATATGACATTAAGTTGAATAGAACGACTCAGTTAGTTGCTGTACGGTGAACTCAGATCATTTATAAAGTGATATTGCATTTGTAGAGTATTTTAATTGTTTAATTGCTTTAAGAACAATATGAGAAAATATTACTGTAAATTGCATAACATCCCTTTGCCATCTGTCACATCTAATTTGGAAATGCCTATTGTGAAATCAATTTGAAATCAACGCTCAAATTCCAACTGCAGTAACTGAAAACTGAAATAGTTGGCTGTAATCAGGCCTGTTCAGCGGTTCAGAATTAGAAATGAATGCCATCATATGAACAGATAGAGTTGGCTAGTCTAATTTCCTCAGGCAAGGAAATAACCTTTAGGCTGTCTCTGCTATCCTATTAATAATCGAGCAAGTGTGAATGCGAGCGCATGTGTGTGTGTGTGTGTGTGTGTGTGTGTGTGTGTGTGTGCGTACGTGTGTGCGTGCGTGCGTGTGTGCGTGCGTGCGTGTGTGTGTGCGTGCGTACGTGTGTGCGTGCGTGCGTGTGTGCGTGCGTGCGTGTGTGTGTGTGTGCGTACGTGCGTGTGTGCGTGCGTGCGTGCATGCGTGCGTGCATGCGTGCGTGCATGCGTGTGTGTGTGTGTGTGTGTGTGTGAGCGAGGGGGGGGGGGTTATGTCAGTGAAAGTATTTTATTTGTTTTCCACTAGCTTGTCTGTATAAAACTCGTTTTAGTCAGTCAATGTAATGATTTATAACACATTTTAATTGGACAGTGTTCTGTGATGCATTGTAGCTGTTGTATAGCATTCACTGAATCAACAAGAAGACTTCTGTGGGTATAGATTTCAGGATCGTATCAGCTCATGCTTGTGCAGTGAATTAAACACAGAATTCTGAAAGCAGGTACGGTAGCATTTGATGAATGTATGATTTAACTGCATTCAAAATGATATGTTCCTTAGAAGAAAAAGGCCCCACTTGTGAAAAATGTTCATTATCAGTGTGGGAGGTGTGTTGTTGAGGTGCTATATGGCGAGACTGTCATGCTGTTGCACAGTGCAATACTCAGAATGCTGCCAGTGGCATTCTGTAATGCCCTTGTCCTTGATCACTTATTCCTGCCTTCAATTGCACTGAAACCCATTATAAATTAATCACCTAGTCTTGCAATTTGCATAAAACACAGTACAATTTCCAATCACCTCTATCCATGAACAGAATTAGAGGAAACTGCATTAAATAGCACATTACAAAAGAGAATGCATTTGAGCAGGGAAAGGTAATTTAAAGATGGTGGCTGGGTAATTTCTATGAGCAGCTGTAATTAATGTAAGCTTCACAATCATGAACTGTCTGAGAATAAAATGAGTAGAGAAGGAAAACAGGAATATGTCCCACTATTCTATCTGGTCTCTCCTGGAGCTTGAAAGAATTTGGAGAAACTGAAGCTACAACACGTCTTTCCTCTTTGTTTATTTTTGCCGCACAAGGCTACAAGACATGTACCTGCTCACTCATCTTGAAGCAGACATTCCCTGGAGTGATGAGGTAATCAGCTATCCTAAAATACCTGGCTATTTCTCAGACAACAAGGAGCCAGTCAAGACAATAAACTTAGGAGGAACTGAAGATTGATCACATAGCTTTTGTTTAAACAAACGTTGTTTTGTGAAAAAGGCAATTCATCTGATCTGTCCTGATATATTTTCCATATGAATCAGCAAAATACTGAGTAAGTCTTTGTCATAGATTGCTAGAAACCACATGAATCAAGTAATTATATTGTCAAAACAGCATCTGATCTTTGCACGCACGCATTTGATTACATCTACAGAATACTTCAATCTTAATGCACCGCTTAGAAGTTCCTAATTGATCCCGTTTCACACTCACCGCATGCTATGAAACAGAAACCAATTCAAACAAATACTCTGTTGCTTTCACACTGTTTTTATGTTACTTAGAAACCTTTTGTATAACCTATAATGCAACAATACGGTCTGTTAGCCAATTACAATACAGTGTAGGATCATTTTTCCAAAAAATAAAAATGATGTACTTTGTCAAATGTTCTTCACCAAACAGTTATTCTTTACAGAGGGACTCGCTAACGTTGTATTATGAAGCAATCTTGTTGTGCAAGAGACATCATTGTTGTAAAACTGTCTGTTCGACAATCTAGTTTGGCAGTGAGCACTCGTATTAGCAACCCAACAGTAGTTATTCTCACAGTGCTTTCCTAAATGTCACAGTTTGCATTTGTCAGATTGCAATGTATCACTTAGAGGGGGGTGATGGGAAGTCTTCCAAGAGCAATGCTGAATGGCAGCCATTCGGCACAGTACCAAGCGGTGGCCTCTCGTGCCTTTACTGCATGCTATTACACTGCTTGCGTGCTCTACAGCATATTTAAATACACACTGACACTCAAGAGGGGGAAGAGGTGACATATGACCCGTTAAAACAGATTCCCTCACAAGCAAGGCAGAGGAAATGTTTTAATGAAGATGGATCATGGCGATGGCTCTACATTTCATTTGTTAAACTGTGGGCATATGGCTTTATTACAGCCAGTTTTCACCTTTGCCCCTCCTCTTCTCATACCAGGTGCTCTCGAGGATCTGAATACTCGTTTTAGATTGTTTTATTTTTTGGCTGCATGGTGGAGATGGCTGTAGCCTTTTGAATGTAAACATGTGGCAGCATAGTAGAACTTGCTTAGCTAGCTCGTCCACAGGGAAATGTTGACAATTCAGCCTAGTTCCATCTGGCCACATTCTTCCTGGTCTAGCTGCTCTGTGAGGTCTCCTGTGAAATGATGTCCTCTATCAGCACTGAATGTCACAATGCCCACACCATTATTGCAGAGTAGGATCCCCACAGACTATAGAAAGGAAAAATAATTCAGCATCTCTTTCCTCGCTCATTTGTGGTGAGGGTCTCTTGTGATTCTGTGTACTGGAAGTACACTAATGTGATTCAAGGATGGTGTTTTAATGTCATATGATGCATCACAGCTCTTTCCATATAATCTCCTGAATAAAGAGAAGCTTTGTCAAGCTCAAGCCTTCATTCATGTAGCTTTACTTTCATTCAGAAAAAATAAATACAATAAATAAGACTCCACACAAGCAAATAAAATGTGTGCACTCCATACAGGTTTAGATATTCATAGCAAGACATTGCTGGCATGTGATATTGACAAAGGAACAGTTTATTGAACTCACGCCAGCATTGTCATACTGTAGCACACATGCTAGCTGCGGTGTTATCACCTCAACCCCTTAAAAAGGTCATGTAAGACAAGTCACTTTATTATAGCTATAAATAACAGAAGCCTGGGGCTGCTATATGTCCATTACCTTCTGTGGCTCAGTCCAACCTCAGTGTTCACTTAAACCACTGGAATGTGAAAATAACATCAATGTTTCCAACAATATATATTGTATATGCATCTTTTTTTTTTAAATATTGTTTTGGATTAAAATAACCTAATCCGCTTGAATGCATCCTGCTAAAGCAGACAAGCTGTACCTGTAATCAAGCTGCAAGACAACAAGGCAGTCCATTTAATGTCTGAGTTGGAACACTGTCTGATGGTCTCAACCCTCGGCCAAAGGTTGCAAGTTCAAACGGACAACTGGGCCCTTGGGCAAAAGTCTTAACCCCTTCTCACCCAGGATGACAGATTGAAGGTTGGCAAAGCAACATTTCACAAGTTTGTCCTGCAAGCAAGAGTTTCTTGCGCAGAATATTTGTACGTCTTGAGTGTTATCATCGTTTTAGGATTACAGCTAAGCACAAGCCTATTTAAGGGCAGTGCCTCTCTCAGTGCATCACGCAAAACTATAGACGTAGACACAAATAATCTATTGTTCCTTAAAGTCAGTATTAAATCAATGATAATGGTATTGAGACATTTTCTGACTTAGTCATCAGAACTCTCTGGTCAGGAACTAAGGGGAGTTTCTGGTATAAGAGAGATATATGAGTTTTCGAGTACACAGCTCACTAGTTAATTATAGCCACCATCAAATGGGAATTATATCATCACATTGGCACCACACACCACAACCTACTACTGTCCCTCCATCCCCCACCAACCCAACCCTATATATTTATATATTTCAATATGAGTGGGAGCTCAGGACACTTAGAGGAATAATTAATGCCAAACTAAATTGAGTTTGAACAGTCTGTAGTTTACCGTGTCGTTGGCGCATACTGTCAGCCATTTGCCGCCGCGGCTGAGGGATTGGGAGGGTCAGTGTGTAATGTCCATGCGATGAGTACCGCTGCTTTATGACTTCCATTTGCTCCAGTGCGGGCAGCGTTCCCACTGGCACGCATTAATGACACCTCGCTAATGCGCTACAGAGCAGCAGAGGACGGCCCTGAGATTGGGAGAGAGAAAAATGTTAACCTGATATTGACGAGTTCAATGTAACTGTTGCATGTAGCCTAAATCAACGTGTAATATTTTTAATTGAAAGAAAATATGATTATATTACTTTATGTACTACACTACACTATAACGCATGCAAGAAGTGTCCTTTGTTAAAAGGTTTTGGGTTAGTAGTTGGACAAGGTTGACGCAAATGAAGTTGATTATCAAGCTCCCGGTGCCATGGCACCATACTCTGGCAATGTTGTGCTTCGAAAGTCAAATAATTGCAGGAAGTGAGTGAGGGATCCAGCTGAATAATGCCAAATCTGGGGGAAAGGCAGCAGAGGACAGGAACGCCGCATCGTGGCTAACGCTATGTACCCCCAACCCCTTCCAAACCAGCCTGCCCCTTATATCAAAGACACACTGTTTATGTTTTCTAAATCAGTTGATACTGTGCATGATGAACTAGCTGTTGGCAGACGTGCCCTCTCCATGGAGTGCTGTCAAAGGTGGCCCGGTCAAATGTATAACACGCCGGCTTGAATCCTTAATGTACTGTCCTGTAACATAGCATATGTACTGTAAAGCCTCTGGAATTAATTGTTGTTAGTTAGACACCGATATCATGTTGTACTGTAGGTCTACCTTTCACACACCAATATGCATTAAAGAGGATTACACTGAACTATGAAATCATAGTCCTAAATGCATTAAGTGGCATTTTCTCCATTAGTGCCATCAAGTTGTTTTTCATACACCCATTATTGCCTCTGCTTTCAGATAGTCTTGGAAGTGTAAGACAGATAGGTGGCCTAGATTAGATAAAGCTGTGTGTGTATGTGTGTGTCTTTGCAGTCTTATAAAAATATAGAGGGCCCAGCAATAGTCGTTGTCTGAACATGCACTTTCATCCTAGTTCTTTTTCTTGCCTCCAGCGATGGGAGTGGATGACCTTTTACTGTCAACTTCCAACATGACAAATTACAGAGGCTGGATGACCGTGTTTTTTAGGAATGCAGGAGTTCACAGCCTGGTCAGGCCGCTAGCAGGGCAGTGGACCCCTACAATGGAGACAGATGTATTAATTGATAGATAATAGTCATAGATATACGGACTGGGGCCTCTGTATTCTGAGCCCAGAAATGTGATAGCCATACCTAAAAAATGTTTTCCCCCTCCAACAAAGAGTGTAGACCTGTTCAGAAACTAGATAGTTTATCCTCCGTGAGAGCAGACTCCGTGGATGAACGTCCAAGATGTTTCCAAGGGGGGGTTTATTTCTGTTTTGAAAACCAATAGATAGATAGACCCCTCCCACCATGGAATAGAGCAGCTATTTTCTTATAGAGAGGCTGTGTTTGTTCTGTTCTAGTTCTTGAGTGTTATTGACGTGACTTGGCTAGTAAACGACCCCGAGTCGGTCACACGGTTTTCTCCGCTGTCATGTGATGTCATCAACCTGCCTAATGAGATCAGCTGAGCCTAATGCAGCACTATATAGCATGTCTTGGTGACCTATTAGAGCTGATCTGTGCCGTTCAGTCATATCAGTCTTGCACACCCATTATCCGTCATATACCTGTCAACACTGCTATGAATGTATTGTACTGATTACATGTTGTGTGCTTGATGCCAAGGGCCGCAGGTGCCAACACGCACACCTGATGCATGCCTAATTTGTACAACACTCCCAGCCAATAGCTACAGTGAGGTCAGTAATATAGACACTAGCAACCACACTGGTAATTGCATGGTCAGGGCCATGCAAAACACACAGAGAGGGTGCCTTGTTCCTCTCTCTGGATGTGCAGCCATGTGGAAAGCATTATATTTACTTCCAGCATGCAGTCTTTCACAGAGATTGGATAATTATGTAGTTCTCATTCGTCCAATGAAAACAGCGTATCATGCAAATCCCTATTCTAATGGATTGAGTCCAGTGGACCAAATATTGCTAGCATAGTCATATATTGCAGCGTAGATAATAGTTAGTGAGCTGAGAAAATGAAACAGGAATTGCCCAACCTCCCGTTTGAGACACTCGGCACAGTGGGAAAAATGATTATTTTATCCCCGAGGCTTTGAAACGCTCGTAAATAATAATACAGTCCTCCATGCAAGCCTAAATTTATGTTGGCCATGATACTAACCCTGGTTCTGTTCAACTCTAATGCAGTCTTCAGGACAGATATTCAATATGAATTCATTACAACCAACAGTAAAGCACACTAAAATTAGATATTTTCTTTAGTCTTCCACAGTGAAATAAATAAATACATAGAAATATCCACTATATTCACCGACTGCAGCCCAAAATAGAATCTTATGTTTTCGGCAATAAGTGTTATGTTAGTGTTATGTGGGGTGACAGTGGCTCAGTGAGTAAAGCGGGGCGACAGGTGATCCAAAAGTTGCTGGTTTGATCCCAGCTAACGCCTCACCAAGTGCTGAGGTGTCCTTGAGCAAGACACCTAACCCTAACTGCTCCCGGTGGTTGGTCGTTCCTTGCATGGCAGCAATTGCCAATGGTGTATGAATGTGTGTGTGAATGTGTGTGTGAATGGGTGAATGTGAGGCAATACTGTACAGTGCTTTGAATGGCTGGAAGGTTAGAAAAACACTATATAAATGCAGTCCATTTACAATGTTAGTGTAACCTCATAAAAGAGAAGGCGTACGCTGTAAGGTTATATCTGCCTGTTCAGAGATTGGGTCCTACCAACTCCTGTAACGCACTACGTACGCTAATATGTGGAGGAGACTGAGGCTTGAGTCTGAGCCAATGTTCACCACTGAACTGAAGAGACGGTCCTTAGTGCTTTAGTATGCAGAAACAAACGTTTGGCTAATAAACCTTTCATGCAGTTAGAGGGGATCAAAAACAGTGTTGCAATATCACGTAAAGGCTACCTAGATTCATGGCTAGTCCTTCAATAAAATAAATAGCCAATAAAACATCAGGCAGGGGCTCCCTTGACAGCACTTTAACATCATTACACTTTCAACTGGCTCTCATTGAAAACTTGAATACATATTTGGCTGTTCTCAATTACTTGTAGTCAACCACATGGGTCTAGGTTTTATGGCCTCCTACTTAATATTGCATATCTTAACGCTCCATGTAGAGTGCGGCAGGCCGAAGCAATGCATGCGTCTTGCAGGAAGATCTGGGGCAGATTTGCACTCACCATTGCTTACATGGACCCCATTTCCACCTAATCAGTCTATCTTGACATATAACCAGACAGCATATGGGGCATGTAGATTTTACACCCACCAGGGACTGCAGAGGGGTTTAAAGATTGCACAGCGATTTATTAGTGGGGAAATATTGGCTCATGATGGTGGATTAATAGAGAGAAACACACATTTGATAATTTAAATATCAACATTTTAATTTCTCATACTTTTCCAAAACAAATAAATATGTGTAATTCTAGAAGTTAGATGTGATTAGATTTATTGCATCTATTATTTCCATGTATAACAGGCTCAAGCTTCTTGTTATAGTCAACACTAGATAGATTACTGTTAGGGTTAATCCCTGTGACCTCTGGCATTCTTACAGTACAAGTACTTAACCTGGTGTGTACACATGGCTTTTGGGGGGAATTAGAGAGCCCTAAATAGGGGATTAGTCAAATCCTCTGTTGTCTTGTTCAAATTCTATTACACCAACAGATTAGCTTGTCAATAGGAGCTGCCATAGGTGTCAGTGTTTAGTGAACAGTCAATATGCTCAGTCTTATATGTTTTGTAATATGTGCCTTACATCACTATGAAAACGTTATGTTTTTTATATTTGTTTCTTTGTTTATTTTCTCACATTTACTTTTCGCGGGATTTATGGCTAAAACATGTAATTGCCATCTAATGACAGGAATCCTCTTTGTATCAGTCAATGTGCGGTCTACAATGAATGTGCTCTCTGCTGACAAACAGATATGATGCCACACTCCCTCTAAAGGTCGTCATTGGTACTGCATAGCACAAGCTTGCAATGTTCTACAATGGTCTGCAAGATTCACAATGCAATAACGTCGTCTTACATCATGTTATTGTAGCTTCATGATTGCATGTTTCAGACAGGTATATCTTTGTTTCTAGTGCTGTATTAGTTTTAATGGAACAGACATAAAAAACAGATGTTACAATGTATTGTATAACCACATATAGTTTGCAGTTGTTTGCAAATACAGTAAATTAGCGATTTAAGTACAAATTAGTACATCTCCTTGATGGTGGTAAATCCATAACACTCTTCTGAAAAAATTACAATTTGATGTATTACATAAATCACTATTTTGTTTTCTCCTTACAATGTAACTTAAGGCAGGTGATAACCACAGTACCTGGCAGAGAGTCAGAGGTCAGCAGTTATCTCATGTATTATCAGAATGCACACACAGACACCGAGACAGTGAGCTGCTACACTAGCCCTGTGGCTAGTAACAGTGGCCTTTACCTACATCTACAGATGCGTTCAAGAAGGCAAGGTTTCATCTCTCCGAACACGTTCTGCACTGTTTATACCTCAATAGCACACCTCTTAGCGGCAGGCCTACCCATGACAAGCGATATTCATGGCATTTCAGCGAGGGTTTCACATTGAGGCTAAACAGGAATGCAGGGGAGCTGACAGCGTTAATGGCTATAAAGATAAGTGGAAGAATGTTGACGCTTGAGAAAGCCGCAGGCAATGGAAGAGGATAAAAGAGAGAGTTCACCACTAACACAGCTCCCTCACAATGGGGGGATAGAACCGATATTTATCAACTCTTACACTTCAGAGCTCGTTACAAGCGCCTCCTCTGAGACTATAAAGCTGATTCAGAGTGTGTTTAATATCAGGGTTACAGTATATAGGCTATGTACTCTACACTATCACTGTGTGCAGTTGTTTTGGCCTGTAACCTGCCACTTGCAGTGAGGCTGTCATAACATGTCGAACAGCAGAACCACTGTTGCATGTGGAGAAATGAGATATTGGATTGGCCCAGATTTACTTGCTCTCCGTCTTCATCATATACGAGGAAGAGTAATTCTCTCTCCCTCTCCCTCTCTCTCTCTCTCTCTCTCTCGTCCTGGTGTCCTGCCAGTGTAAACACGGCGCTTCGTATACTCTCAATCACAGGATCTCTGAGAGGAAGCCGGGGCGGAGTGCTGGCACCGCGCTGGTGGCCACGCATTGGGAGTGGAACAGGAAGTAGGCCACGGCCCACACTCCGAAACATTCTATCATTCCACGGCACAAGAGGGAATATGCATCTATCAGAGCTGGGCTCACAAATTGAATCGCTCCTACTTGACATAAATATTTGCATGACACGGGCTTGACATGGAAGATCCTATAATAAGTCATGCTACGTCATCAGAGGCCATAGCACGAGCAGCGCTCACGGTGGCCACCGAGACAGACAGCAGCTGAGTGGAGAATAATGGTTGACTCTTGGCCCAACAGCAGCTACAGTTACAGAGACACAGGATCATTCTGTCATCAGGTTTTTAAACAAAATGTCATCCCGGCTATTAGATTGTCATTTTGTAGCTACTCTGTCACAGCCCTGCAAAGTGCGGTGACGGATAGTTCTACCGCGTGCCTCTCGGCAGTTATGTGTTTTTTCTCCCACGTACTTCAGCCTTCGCCTGACTGCAACCCACATCACTCTCAATTGTGCGTTGTGTAACCGCACAAGGAAGAGCCCCTCTGTTATTTCCGTGTATGAATGTGTCCGTGAGGTGTTGTCTGTTTTGGACAGGCCTATTCATTTCGCTTCTGTCCTTCGTCACCTACTGTATTTGAGAGGAAACCCACCTTTCATCGAGCACACTTCTGTCTCAGGGGGCAGCTTGTGTTGGAATGAACATTTCCTTCATTTGGTAACATAGAAAAACAACTTTGTGACAGTATTGTGTGTGTGTGTGTGTGTGTGTGTGTGTGTGTGTGGTGGGGGGGGGGTTCTGTCTTGCTTTCCTGTTCAACCTATCCCTTTGATTCCAAGTGACTGCTGTAAATAGTCTTGGCTGGGATCCAGCTCACTTTGCCAAACAGATTAGCCTGTTGTGCTCTTAAACATAAATCTACTGCTAAGGACTAACCCCTGGACAGCAGACCATTTGGCCTACAATACCAGAATAAAATAGCCATTTATGAAGCTTTTCATTGGATATGTATAGTATAGTGTGTACACTTCAAAGCAGGAGGAAGAGCTTTTATTTTTCTCTTACCTATGACCCTGCAGTCTTGACCTGCATATGAACCTGTTTACTGTCATACACAGTCAAGACTTTATTTGCTATCTATAGGTCTGCTAGCCCCGTGTGTCAAAGTCATGGGCGAGGTATACTGTACAACAGTGTGGAGTTTGTTTCATGGGGCATTTGGACGCTAGCAGCTTGACCTCCCCCACGGCCAGATCAGATGACCAGCATTGTTTGCATGCACTCATGCCATGACTGGGTGGAAATTATCACTGTCGCCTCAAAACAATGGAGCTGATTTATGAAATATGACAATAGCCAGACAGTCATGATTATTGATTTGCATTGTTAGCAGTTTTAAAAGCCCCATATGTCTTCATCTCCAGCGATGTCATGTGTTGGCTATAACAAATAAGTTTACGCCATTGTGTGAAGTGAAAACCCAAAGGTAACATTTAAGGGTTGCTGATATGCATCACAGTGTTACTTAATTATTTCTGCTGATTAAAGACAGACTCAAGCATGAATAGAAACCCTTTTTTTTTACATGCCAAATTAAGGAGAGATTGAAACACAAATAATGGTTGTGCTAGGCACATGCTCATATAATCCCATTGACCTATATTATTGTTATTTCTTTCTGGATGGAGTGCAATAAAACATTGAATGCTGTAGCTTTGTTGCATGCAGTAGATGCTATATTTGGACTGTGACAAGCAGTGGGAGGTTCATTTTCATGTACGCAAACTCATCCAGATGAATGGTTGTTTGAGACTGTACTGCTCGTACGTCAATGTTTACCCCATTAGTGACAGCTCGGAGGCTGTAGGCCACTTAATATTGTCTGCGCTGGCTCGGATTGTCCCTCGCACACAAGTTCAAAAGTTCGCCCACTTGCTCAAGGGTCTCATCACGGTCTCACCACGGCTTGACTTTCAAAGCTTCACAGAGAGACCGGGCCTGTCAAGAGTGATCCCACAGAAAAGGATGAGAGAACACAGGCGAGAGGCAGGACCCTGCAGGCCAACAAAGCTGCCTCCTGGCGTTCTTGTTAGGAGGGCCTGCAAGATGGCGCTCATATTAAAAGCGGGAGGTCCAGGGCAAAGTCTGCCTGCATCTGCAGCGGAGAAAGAGCATGAATTGATTGTTCTGGAAAGTGATGAAGCTCAGGCACAATTAGATTGCGAGGCAGTGCTGTGAGGTGAGAGAGCACCGGGCTTGCCTGCCTGCCTGCCTGCGGATTGATGGTAAAATAATAAGCGCACTGTATTAACTATGGAGTTCACCACTGGGTTATAAGGTGGGCCAAGAATTGCCGCTCTTATTAGATTCCGACTATTCCGATATGACGTGTGATGTAAAAAGATTATTTTTATTGGGCCAGTGGACAGTAATTTGGCATTTAGATGATCATTTGAGCAGTCAAACGTAAGCTGGAGTGTCTTAGCTCAGAGCAGATGGTGGAGGCACTGTCTGGAGAGAGAACAGGACATTAATTAACACTATTTCTCTATTCCTACCAAAAATAACAGAGATGTGCTGCTTCATCTTATGTGCTTTCCAGGAGCTGTTTGTATTGATGTAATTAGTTTAGATTCTCAGCCTTAGTTCCGACGGAACAGCTGTTATGCCAGGTGTATATTGGTGAGTGACTAATATAACAATATTTTTTGTTTTCTATGCCACATATTGATTGGTCAGATTTTGAGAATTTTGCCAGGTTGCAAGCATGTGAAATTATTATAGTAAAACTGCTTTTTTTATTGGCTATGATCTCATATTGTTATGGTATGATACATATGCACCACACAAACATGGAAAGATGCAGTATACATAATACAAATAGCATAACACCGCTCATAGTGACTTTTAAGTTCAGTGCCAGTGTCACACTCTATAATAGCTGATGACAGCAGGACAGTCCTCATTATGATCACTTGGTCTAGAGATGATACCCTCTAGCAGGTGTGTCTGACACCAACGCACCGCTGAGTAGTTTCTGATTACACTACAATACTGAGGAAATACACTATAATAAATAAATAATAAATATAAATAATACTCTAAGACTGATCATTCCTATTCACATGTCATGTATCCTAATGTAGACCTTTGTACTCCCTTTGAGCAACATACAGTATATCACACCTGAGGCCAGAGCTGATTGGTTGTTTTACACAATAATTCTTGCTTAATTACATGTTAGACAGATTTCAAAACGAGGCCGGCACTTGCAGATCCCTTCAGACAACACAAGTTACGCAACTAACCACACAACTGAAAAGCATCAATTTTTACGATAGTGGGACAGAACAGCAAATGCTTTCCTTCTTGTGGGACTAACTCAACATGTAGCTGCAAAACAATGTTTCCTCTTTCCCAAAGTGTGTAATCCTGCTGGTCATGTGTTAGATTGTGCATCTCCCATGTGGAGAAGGTCATTGGCGAAGCAATGGGGTACACGGGATGCGAAAGCGGGCAGCAGCATATCTGTGCTCAGGGACTCACTCTCATTTATCTCCATTTCTCGCGCGCCGTGTCTAGTAATAAAGGCTCAAGTGAAAACGGCGTTTATCATTGGAGTGACAATATGCTGCAGAAGAAATCCAGAACATAGATTACAGTAGCGAGTCCTTAGCCTACTCTGTGGATAATCCAATTAGAAGAGCTTCACGTCATGATAATCAGGCGTCTGTGGAGCCCGTCATTTGAGCCAGTGGATTACAGAGCAGAGGGAGGTATCGCCGGGTGGCCATGGGTTTAGTTGTATTTTATTTCAGCCTTGCTGCGTAGAGCACCAACCATTCTGCGGCGGGGAGCTTGACCCCCTAGTGGCTTACAATGGTAGCACAGGCTATGGCTGATTTGAATATGCATTACAGTGAATGAGGCTGGGGGTGTTTTAAAGCTGCTAAATGCTATAGAAACAAATTAAGCCCTAAAGTTATTACAGTATATTATCGTTTATTTGACGAACGTCAGACTTCCTGCACATTTGTACAATATGAACTGTAATGATTTTATTCCAGAGCGTGTTTATTAGTAGAGCAATAGCGTGTGGTTTGTGTGTGTGCGTGTGTGTCTCTCTCTCTCTCTCTCTCTCTCTTTCTCTCTCTCTCTCTCTCTCTCTCTCTCTCTCTCTCTCTCTCTCTCTGCGTGTGTGTGGGCACGTATGTGCATGTGTTTATGTGTGTTTAAGCCTGTGCATGCATATTTGTGTGTTTGTGTTATTATTATGTTGTGCTGGGGATGGGGGGTACACACACACAACATGGAGCCTGTCTGTTCTGGTCTTCTGGTTTCCTGCTGCTCAGCATTTTCCAGATCCTCAGGGGGTGCTTATGGGGTAGGGGGCATGTTGGGGGTGGTGTGGTGTGTGTGTATGGGGGGTGTATACGATGGTTCCATGCAGAGCTCAGCTAGTCAGGCCCAGTCAGTTCAGCATGCACCAGACACATCCCCCCCTTCCCCACACACACACACACACACACACACACACTCACACGGGACTGTACAGGGGAGCAGAGCAGGTGCACGTGTTGCTACAAGGGCAAAGTGGACGTTTTCCACACGCCTTTCTCAGCAAAGCTCTGTGCTGACATGACATTTCACCACACACATGCTCATGAACCGGGATCACTCATTAACATTTACACCAGCTGCCGTGATGCATCGCTGCGGTGATGCTCACAAGGTACTAAATGATGGAGAGAACCACTCTGACGTGTCATTTTTCTGACTTTCTGTGTTGCACTCGCAGTATATTTCTGCATCATACTGAACATGCACACACAAACACAGAACAGGACACAGCATACTGTAGGTAAATTAATAAAGCGTCTCTATTTTAGAAGGCAGATATTTTTTAAATGGCAGCTTGCAAAATAATGACAGGGAAATGGGAACCACCTCATGAAAATATCTTATTATTATTTTATTTCTGCTTTATGAAACGATTGTAGTATTGTTTGATTAAACCAATTATTCTTTTCACCATGTATAAGTGTAAAGCTTATACAAATACTAATTGGTCTACAGCATAAACAACTAGAAACATAATTGGAAAATTATTATGTATTTTTAATACTGAAATAATGAAAAAGGAATGCAATTGTAAATGCTGTAATTAATGTAAATGTTTAAAGTCACAACCACATTTGCAAACCACTGGTTAACACAGATTAAACTAACCTGTGGTTGTTTTCAAAATGATAAACATATTGTGCAAAGTATCAATTAAGACCTGACGAAAGAAGAATGATGTAATGAATGTTGTATATAACTAACTGCTTAACTAACTAACTAACTAACAGTATAGGAAAAAAACATCTGATTCAAGCTTGCGTTGAAGGTAACCTGGTAACATTCAACCTCACATGAGAGGCCTGTGGTGTCTGTCTTCCCTCTGTGCAGTGCATTGTTTGTGGTGAGCATGAACGTTGACCTTTGACCTCTAGGATGGCCTGTCCAACCCCCTTGGAAGTTCACTGGAGGGTCAGAGAGTCCCAGGCCCACTGCAGACACTGTGATGATGGAGACTCCTCCTCTGCCTACACAATGTCTATGTCTGTCCGTCTGTCTGTCAATCTATCTGTCACACACACACACACACACACACACACACACACACACACACGCACACACACAAAAGCACACGTACACTCACACACACACATACAGTATAAACACACGCACATGCACGCATACGCACACAGAAACAGACAAAAACATATGTACACTCAGATACACACACAGACATATTCACAAGCCAAAACAAACAAAACTCTGCTCCCAAGGTTTAAAAATAAGGTTAATTTTGTTGTAAATGTTACTTTGCCCTTAGCTTTCCGGACGTCAGGCTTAATTTTTCAATATTTGTAAAACATTTAAGGGCATTGGAACTTTATTCAAAAAGCTTTTGATTATTCATTCAAACTTGGAGATTACTGTAAAGGTTTTATATAGCTTGTCAGTATTACTGTACTCTAATGTGATATTATCCCCCCCTCTCAATTCTAAATATGCACACCAAAAATAAACGTGCCTTTTGTGCTCTCAGACAGTGATCAATACTGTCTACTTATAGAGTGAATGTCACGGGGTTGTTTCCGGGATCTGAGCTTCCAGAACCTGCACAAGAGATTCATGGGCTTTGGCCCTGCTTCACAGCTTCATGCATGCACGGACAAAGGAAGAATGGCAGTGGATTCTCAACACATGCGGGTCTCACATGCTGCTAGGCAGAACATCTGCCTCAGCCTTGACTGGAAACCCTCCACTGAAACACAAGAGATCACTTCGAGAAGCCATTTCATACTGGGATGGCTGTGGCACATTCCGCGTTCCCTGCTGGCTGCAATATGTAAATGTTCTTGTGGAGGACCAGACGTCGGTTTGTTTAGGTATCAGATCAGGCACGGCGACGTTTTCACCACGCAGCTGATGATAGTGTCTGGCAGCGTGGCGATGGCTTGACACCATTACTCAAGTGTTCTGCCGCGCACATCCGTCTCCACACACTGTACAGGGTACAGACGCTCCTGAGGTGAAAGATATTTTCACTCTGAAGTTCAGAGCAGGGTCACGGATATGCACAGCCTCCTCTAGGAGAGGAACACAGCGGGTGTTAACAAAGGATTTACACCTTATGGTTCTCACCCCTTGTTGGTATCAAAATGTGCTTTAAAAATCTAGACAACTGACATTCTGTGTCAAGTATAAGAATGAATCTGAGGTAAAAGCAATATCTCTATTGACATGAAATATTTTGTGACTCAAACAAGCTCAAATGTAAACAAACTGCTGTCAGTTACAGTACTGTACAAAGCCTAATGTGGAGTAATACATTGCAAACAGACAAGAACAAGCATGCTGTTCATTTATTGTCTCTGTAGTGCAGATGTAGGCCTTACCGATGGCATGTCCTTACAGAGGTGCACTTGCTTGACAGGTGGAGTGAAAGTGTAAGGAAGGCCGGCTTTAGCTTATAAACTGTGCACTGTCATCTTTACAAAGTATGTTCAGGGGGGTGTGAAAGGCATCATTAGTTGTGAGGCATGCGGAAGCGGCTCTGCTCTGTTGCGGGCTACCTGCTATTTACTTCCCCTCATTACTGTACGCTGCCGAGCGCTAGTGGGAGTGTCAACATCATTAACATTACTGTCATTAGTCCTGTCCCGCACTGCATGGAGAACTTAGTCCTGCGGAGACAAATGAAGCATCCTCCACCACACACGCACACACACGCCTCAGCCGTACTGAGGGAGCCAGTGTAGCGCTAGAGCGGAGAAACGTGCGGTCTGAGGTGAGAACAGGACAGAAATGTCTCTCAGTCTGGTTAATTACAGAAATGTTTTAATTGTGTTGATTGAAAGCAATTGTGGTCTGAGTCTTTCAAATATTACGACAGTAAGATGCAAAAAATCTTGAATAGGGTAACTGTAAGGAAAATGTTAAACGTGTAAAGGCAAAGGCACACGAGTGACCTAGCATGCTATTTGAAATGTAAGCAGCTAGCACTAGCCAACAGCGGGGACCACAATTCAAACATAGAAAATAAATTATACCCTTGGTGTGAAATTGTGTAATACAACTCTGCCCAGTCTCCATACTCCATAAACCACCGATGTTTACAGTTCGGCCTCCTGTGACCCATGATGTAATATAGTCGGGATTAGAATCTCCAGGCTCCATATGACCTCAACCAGTTCACGCAAAGAATGAATGAACAAAATGAACAAAAAAGGACGGAGGAGACCTACACTGTGTATTTGTTGTGTGTGTGTTTCAGTGTATATGTTGTGGCATGTGTTTTTGTGTGTATTTGTTGTGTGTGTGTGTTTTTGAGTGTATTTGTTGTGGTGTGTGTTTTTGAGTGTATTTGTTGTGTGTGTTTTTGAGTATTTGTTGTGTGTTTTTGAGAGTCATGCGTATAAATTGGCACCTACAGAGGGCTTACAACAGACTTTCCCACACCTTGTCATCTGAGTTGGCTGGATGTTATTGCAGTCAACTTCAAGGCCTCGATGGCAGCTGCAATCACTTAGAGTCGTCTGTCTCGGTTCTTAGCCACTCCATGCCCCCGCAACTAGTTTCCAATCAGCCTTAAGGGGATATAGAACTCCTCCGCGTTTAATCTCTGTCTGTCTTGTCTCGCTCAGACTCTCCTCTGCCTCTGCAGAGGGCGATGGGAGCTATGGCACATTGCTGCAGAGGCCATATATCCGTGTATACGGTGCATACTGAGTGAGGCCACATACCATGATTTCACATGCCTTTTTGTACGCGTGCTGTGGGGGGGTTTAGAAGTGGGCCGGGCTTCCCTTCGCCGCCGTGCTGTCCAATGGCGGCGCTGGGATCTCTGTGTGGCTCCACTGATTTACGGCGCATCATTAAGTCAGCGCATTCCTTCTCCCCCATAGCCCAGGTGGCTACGGGGCCTGAGGCCCGGGCTCAGAGGGGCAGAGCGGAGGGGCTTCTCTCTGGAGCCCTGCACGGCAGAGAGAGAGAGGGAGAGAGAGAGAGAGAAGGGGAGGGAGAGAGAGAGAGAGAGAGAGAGAGAGAGAGAGAGGATGAGAGGGAGAGAGAGAGAAGGGGAGGGAGAGAGAGAGAAGGGGAGGGAGAGAGAAAGGGAGAGATAGAGAGAGAGGGTGAGAGAGAGCGAGAGAGATAGAGAGGGGGGTGGAGAGAGAGAGAGAGAGAGGGGAAATCAGCGCCAACACAGAGCAGCAGATGCAGACCAGGGCATCCGCTCCACATCACATCCATGCCAACATCCCGCCCAGACAGGAAGCACTTCATACAACTCATCTCAGCGCCTGCTGTTTTTATTAAGGATATACGTTGTCTTATTTATATCCCACTTCAGCTGTATTATGATTGCAACAGAGATAAGGGTCCCGGAGAAAAGCAAGAGGGCGCAATGTCCCAGTCGCGTTGGATGCACTATCTATTACAAACAGGCTATCATAGATCATTTCAAGATAGAAGAGGTTGTTCCTTATCGAAAATCAATAATGATAGGCTTATCGTGATGAAAAGGTCTTACAGTATAAATGCAACAGCTTGTTGTTATTCACTGTGTTGTGATATTGTGTGAATAACACTCTTAATTAGCTTAAATGTTCAACCTCGTGCCTTAGCAGTCAATATTTGACAAGTGAGTCATGAGAGATTTTTGGAGCTGCTTTGCCCTCTAGTGGCAGTGCATCATTTCAGAACTACACAGCGCTTGGCTTCAACCCACTGGTTGTCAAAGGAGGTCAGGATCTTAAAGGCACACAAGATGCTTTTCAGAGGTCTTTTTCAAACGTGATTTAATACTTTTTTATGTAATAAAAACTCCACACTTTACTGGTAGTGCATATACATTTATTTGATTATATATTATTATTCCAACGTGGCTTTATTGTAGTGTTGACACATAACCACAAGCCTTTGCTATTTAAATAGCTGTTCCACCTCAACCAAACAGGCACTAAACAGTGCAAAATGAACCATAGCTTACTGTAAAACTACTGTTATTAAATGATTTATCAATCTACACAGGATTACATCATATTACATCAACAGCTCTGTAATATTCAGGGGATTGACAGTAAAAGAAACAAGTTACCAGAGATTTTAGCACTTAATGAAACTTTACAAGCAGACTTTTATATTTACAAGGCTACTCAAATGCTGGCAGCGTGTCCTGCGCTCCGTCAAGCTCGGCCTTACACACACACACGCACACAGTGATGCTGAAGAAGGACAGGCCTTACACACACACACACACACACACACACACACACAGTGACGCTGAAGAATGACGTGAGAGAGTAACTCTATAGGGGATTGACTGTGTAAGTACACATTGTTCAAAATGACTCCTGGATTACGAGTGTATACATTTAATACTGCATCCAGGTAAAATTAGAAAGATAAAAGAGACATAAAACGTAAATATGTATGTAGAAATTATATAATTTCACTTCACAAACCAATTGTATTATATGTCTTTATAGTCTCTCCTAACAAAACAAAAATAGGCAGTGAAACAGCCCCTTTGTCTCTGTACTGACCATGGCCGACAGACAGACAGTCAGACAGACAGACAGACAGACAGACAGACAGACAGACAGTGAGCCATTTGCTGTTTCTGACTGTAAAGTGGTGCCATGACCTGGCTGACTTGACAGGCATGGCTCTCTGCTCTGCATCCTTTCTCTAGCACTGCATTGGTCACTTCACACCCACTAGGGGATTGCAGGGGGGCATATAGACCAAGCATATAAGGTTGATGTCCATCATTAATTCTGACGTTAATCTTGCTCCAGGCTCCTAACGTAAAGTATATTGAAGTAAGCTATTTTCTGTTGTATGCTACATAGATGTTTGTTTTTTAGAACATATACTGTATATATA
>JAODUE010000014.1:2939279-2949472 GCA_027564755.1 Amblyopsis hoosieri
AGAGAGAGAGATAGATAGAGAGAGAGAGAGAGAGAGAGAGAGAGAGAGAGAGAGAGAGAGAGAGAGAGAGAGAGAGATACATTTAGAGAGCGAGAGAGGTGGTCACATTGATGGCAAAGAGGGCATCAGATTTCCATTATTGACTGCTGCAGATATTGCACTGTAGCCATGTGTAAATTGGTTCCTGAGGGGTTTTCAGCTCTTTGAGCAGGGGCAAAGTGTGCAGGTTCCCACCAACCCCCATCCTCTGTAAATCGTAGCAGCGGAACATTTCTAGTCTCTCTCTGGCGCCAGCCCCCCTCCTCTGATCAATACCTAATTCCAGCCTGTGCAATCAGCCGCCCGTTGCCGAGGCAACGCTGATGTCACGCAAGTCGAGTGCCGGTGGATTCAACAAATCATTTCCTTTAAGCAAGCGTAATTGAGTATTTGTACAGTAGGCTGTCAAGTGAGGCTCTTTACATCAAGCCAGGACCTGCAGAACATTAGTTATGCCTGCTCTCCGAGGGTAGGGCTTGCCATCATCGGTGACCTTACGGAATAGCCTGGAGGCGGTAACTATGGCAACCAAGCTGAGCAGAGGATCCCATAAGAGGATAGGGGTCACAGCGGTGCAGAGATTGGGGTGGGGCACACTTTCTATTTGGGAGGGGTATGACTGGGACACATGTCCTTGTTCCTAGCACTGAAATATTACTGTAATGATATACAGTCCCCATAACTAAGTGTATAATGTATTCTTTTTAATCTGCTTGTTTATTGTTACTGCTCATCTTATGAAACTTTTAACTATTCATTTAAAAAATGTACATATTAAGGAACTGTAATAATAACTTACATTTTATTATATCTGTATATCTTCCAATGCTTAAATGCCCAATATCTAACAGAAAATGTGCAATTGAATCGAATTCCAACATGAATCAATAACTCAAACACGTGTGGCTCCCTGATATTTTATTTTTTACAATTAAATTACTAGATGCCATCTTATTTGCAGATATCGTTAATTTACAAAAGAAAAGCTGCCAACATAAGAATGCATACAACCAGAAAGGTTAATTACATCAGTGGACACTCACCAAGTTAAAAGTGTAGTCAGCGATTGTAGGCTACTGTAATACACATTTTGTCAAATTCAAAAGTCATCTCCTCCTCCTACAGTTCGCCAGGTGTGAGCGTTGAAAAGAAATTGAGGTGTTTGTAGACAGCCCTGACTCTGTAATAGTGACACAATCAAAGTGTTGCAGGCCACATTATACTAACCCACCCTTGGCAAATGCATGCTTGTTAAATTTAGAGGAAGCAGCTTCTTTTAATTACGTGCATGCGTACCCAAGATGGCTACCATGCGTATCAGGCGTGTATCCTGTGTTCCTTTAGAGCGTAGTTTGTGCGTGTTCTCAGAGATTAACCATATGCGTATGCATTATGCAATACAGCACATGAACGCAGTATCAGGACTGGACAGACAGGTCAACAGCAGTTTCTAAACAAAGAACAGCAATGGCAGTACGTTTTCAAAGAGAAGTTAGTAAACCTAGTTTGTAATCAATCTTTATGATGTCTCCATGCCGCTCCACATTTTGACATGTTGGTTGTTGTTGTGGAAAGTCAGCCCTGATCTGCCCTCTACTGATATATTTTAAATCCTCCAAGCACACGCAAGGTATGCAGGCAAGTATATGAACAATTCCTTTCTCGACACAGCTGCTTGTCTATGTGTACACGTTGCACAAAAGCAAGTATATCGGGGTCTTTAGGGCGCATTGAAGGTTGAGAAGTGTTTTTATTTTGATTAGGTTCAAATATCTATTTCCAGCTTCCCTGACTCCACCTTTAATTATTTATAGCTAGTACAGTATGCGTATTATTATTATTTTTTTAATCCATAGGAGTGCCTTGTGCTTTTTGAAGTTGTATCACCACTGGGTTTACCCTTTTTGCGGTTTTACTTCTTCTCATGCACATCGACACGCACGTACATAGCAATCTTTATCATGTCACACAATATTAACATATTATACGCCGTCTGATAGACGACACTCCCGTGAGTCTAACCATAGTATCTGTTTCCAAAGACTTTCAAAGACTGAAACAGCTTATAAAGTCTGCCGAAACGTATTGCGTTTTTCAAATAAGAACCAACACACTTCGCCTTACCTTTGATGAGTTTGTTGAGAAAGCTTGCCTTGCATCAACCAAAAACCTCTTAAAAATTATATTCCATTAATAGAAGTATACACAGAATGTCATTCTGTTCATCCATCTTGTTCATTTCTTTTAGATTTTGGACGGCGATATTATGGGAGATGTAGTTCTCTGAGAGGTCAATGGCATCTTACAGAGAGACATGCCATCTGCGAAAGACTACACTGCATCTAAAACTACATTCCCCTTCTTTCCCGGATTTAAAGGTACAATGTAAGGCCAAATTTGGCCAATCACAGCTTGAGATATCGAGCGACCATTTGGAGTTGAGTCATCGTGCGCTGGAATGGAATTTCTCAATGAGAGAGAATAAACACCTTTTTCTCATAATGTAGATTAGTACATATAATAATGCAATAATAGCATATAAAAGCACATATATGTATTTTTCTGGAGTAATGTCTGCGTTTATAACTAGCACACACATTTAAAATATTCTGACATTTTATAATAAAACCCATAAATATTTTGATATGTTTACTCACAATTGTCTAATCCTTGACACATATACTCATAAGATGTTTTATTAATTAGTGTAAAAGTGGGTTAGATGCATAATTCCAATGAATTATTACATTTTATATTATTATTATTATATTATATATTATGTCAGGCGAAATTAAAATAAAATATATATTTATGCCGTGTTTGATCTTAATTTACTAAAGAGCAGTGTCATCCACATGGAATACTTAACCTGAATTGAAATCTCACAGGGGTTATCTAAATTTTAATACTAAAATTAGCTTTATAAGATGATCAGAACTGCAGAAACCCAACCAACATGTTTTTGCGAGGTAAAAACCATTGAATATGGTTTAGGCTTAAGAGGATATTAATGTTACTGATCCAGCAACAGCAATAGTATCCACATTCATATTTGTTAAATATGTAAGATTGACTGCACCTCTTATCAGAAATCATATCAGCTTTCATTTGATTAAGTAGCTTTCAGTGTAAGTCTCCATAGACCTACACACCCAGACCCACATCAAGGACCAGCGCAATGAACGAATGAATTAATGCTTGACAGTGCTGAACTATAGCTCATTTCAGAAATCATTATCCACAGTTTGTAATACAGTAGTAGTAGTAGTATACAGTATATTTGTTTGTAAATACTGTCAACATAATTGTACAGTGATAATTCCTTAAAAATTTATATTGTTGGGTTTTAATATTCTTCTACACCATGAAGGATACTGCTCTCTTTGGTCACGAATAGATAAGACAGACAGTAGCGTCTCAATGAAGATGTGAATCACATTAAACATACAAACAATGCTCTGTAGAAAATGTCATTTTGAATAACCTTAACAGTATATTTGGAGTCTTTGTATTGATTTTTGTCCATTACAAAAATATAAAGATTGTATTTGCATTCATTGCTATGCAGTGTTTATTTCTGTGAAGACCAATATTTATTGTTATTCAGCTTTAAGCAATAACGCAAAGGCTTAGTTTCATTACTTTGAAGGCAGCATACCATCTTCGAGTGATGAACTATTACCGGATATGCTTGTAATTTTCATTATTAAAAATGGCAAACTGCATAGCGCATACCTGACAAATCTGATTTGTAATATTTTTATCTTCAAAGCTATTACACGGCTATGAATCAAATATATTGGTCATTTATCCTGAAAGTAAATATTGTCTGTTTTTATATGGTGACATGTATCACAGTTGTCAAAGATCTCACAAAGACATTAAACAACAGAGAATGACGGCAATAACTTATGGGTGTATTGATTATATCCACAGATGAACTGTGCAGTGATGAGAATAAATGATAGCTATGACTTAATTTTCATGCCAAATATCGAGCTAGTAGAGTGAGCAGTAAAATTTGTATTGGTTTGAATTGGTCCTGAACTTGCTTGGAGCATTGTCAAGTACACACATATTAATACATGTTGGCTACTTCAGTTTAAAGTATTCATGTTTCAAAGAGCAAATGCAGAAAACCCTATGTTCTAACTTCGTCTTTTCCCATTGACTCCTGAAGGAACCCGCAACAGTTACGTACATACTTTAGGCCTATAGTTCTCAAAACATTTTAGGCATCTGACAATCCCATAAAAGCACATATCAACCCCTTAGCTTAGGGTGTCCTGAGAACCATTATTTTTATGTGTAAATATTAGTCTGGACTGTACTTGAATTTGTTGTCCTTTTGCCAGATGAAGTTGAATGAATGACCTCCAAGTACTGTAACAATATTATAACGACACAGGGATGCATAGAGCTCACAGTCTTCTGTATTTTATTTTTCTTTCAAGTTTTCTTTTTTTTTTTTTCTCTCTTCTGCTGTTTGAGATGGAGGGAGCCTGCTGCCTCGGTATAGATGAACTCTCCCCTGAGCCTGAATGGCCCCTGATTCAATCAGCTCGTCTCCAGGTCCAGTGTTTCCTGGCACTGATGTATTACAGGGTACGCTATGCAGTGTGTGCCGTCACCACGTGGATCAGGTTATGTCACAGTCATTTCACGGTAGCTGTGATTTTATTCTGTGGCCGTTCGGAGATGCTGAGGGGTGAAGACATTAGTTTGATCTGCCGGGTGTGATCCCTTTATCGGGATTGGGATTGAGTAAGGCAATGTGAAGGTCGCCGTGCACAGAGAGAGCATAGAAACTGAAGGGAAACACGCACAATGAGTGAATGAAGCAAAACGTGGAGTTTGTTTTACATTTTCTACAAGGCAACATTTGATGTCTCAAGCACACGTTATACTGAAAGACACAACTTCACACTGGCGTCTTTTAAAAGAACTAAACTTGTAACTTCTGACTTTCAAATGACCTTTAACCTGTTACTGTTATTGAAGACATCACTTCCTGCATTTCTTTTTCCCGCCATGTAGGCTACTGTACAGAAGCCAATCTACATTATACTATAGAGCATGGGAAGTATACCCTTACCTACTAATACTAACTGCAATAAAAAGTTCATATTTTACCATGGCATTTTTATCCTAAACTCATCTTAACGTGAGTCATCATTTTCATTTAATCAAGCTATGCTAACGTCATAGATTGTGTTTTTTAAAAGGGACACAATGGCTTAATTTGACCAATTCCCAACTTGCAGTATGTAGAGCCCTAGTGAAAATCAGTTGACACTCAGAGAGGGATCTCACTGCCATAGTGTGACCTTTTGCAAATGTGTGCCAATTGATACCATGTACGCTACACCCAGCAGACCTGAACACAGTGCTTACGAGGCTGTGACAACACACAAGTAAATAGGGAAGGTACTTTCTCTGACACTGAGACAGAAAGACTGGTGGCTGTAATTGCTTAGTTGATCAGCGGTGACAAAGTGTCGATTTTGGATTGTGTTTGCTGCTAAATGTGTACTGTATTTGTTGCCATGAGAATATATATGGTAGCCTACTAAGTAAACAACAATGTATCATTCTTTTTGAGACACAGTAAGGGCTGCAAAAACGTATAAGGCTTTTCCATGCTGTAGATATCTCAGAGCAAAATATCAGTTGCCTCTCGGACATAGGAAAACAACGTGAAATAATGGTAACATGCCCAGGGAGACTTCCCCCCTCTAGTGAATGTGTGGTACCACCCCACAGAGCATGCTAAAATGGGGTGCTCTAGATGCCCGCATGTCATGTGCTGCACACCCACCAGCTCCTGTTAGGGGTTATTTTTACCCCAACACACCTGGAGGTGCTACAGACTTGCTCTGGCCTACACAATTCTTCTCCCTCTACACACAGTCAGGTGTGAGAGCAAGTGATCTTCATTCACTACAATTAAGATTCTGCCTCCATCTTCTCCTGGTACACAATTACTGCTCTGCTGCTGTTGCCTCTAATTGCTCTTTCTGCAGGGATTGGTGGGGAGCCAGTGATGGTGATAGGTAGTGGATTATCTCCTTTCCTTTACTCTGGCCCCTTAAAAAAAAAAAATTTGTAAACTCCCTGGTGTAATTACTGAGCCGTATGATTAATTGTCCTTTGAAATTAGCCCGGTCTAGCTTTTCATTTTTACTGCAACGAATATTAATTAATGTTAACTCTCCCATGTTATTTTTTATTCACCATTTTCTAAAGCGCATCATTCTAATATTCATTGTGCTCTTGAAAAATGGACGTAGCACTGCACCTATAATCCGAGCGCTGACACTTGGCTATCACAAAAAAAAATACACATCTGAAATTAAAATATCTATTTTGGGTCATAAATAATATTTACAAGAGGCCGTCAAGTGGAGAAAGCAAGCTCTTATTTAAATCATGTCTCATCTGTTATGCTGGCGGTGTCAAGGAATATGCAAAACAGAGCCCTCCGCTTTTGTTTTCCTTTAAAGAGTGGAGAATAGTCACATTTAATTCAGTTTGTATTTATTTAACCCTTGTGATAAATGACAAGCTGAATAAGTGCCATATAATCACATTCAACATATTGTCACACTGTAATGTATAAGACACAATGTCACCTTGAATAAAGCATGCACCACAAGAATACATTTGGGTAATAATATGGAAATTTACACTAAGGTCTGCATGAGATATCCATATTCCACCCGGTGGCAAACAATCTCATTGGCATAGGTCAGCGGTCTCTAGTGTGGGTCACAGTGCATTAGCCTGGTACCATCCCGACTAGCTTTGCTCTGGAAACAGTCTGGAAACTCTCTTCACAACCGGATAAAGGCGGGGCTAATAGGTCACAATCAACATCATTAGCGGGTTACTGGACCACCTTCAACTACAGTAATAAAAAATAAAATAAAAACAATAACAAAAACAATGGGATGAACGCAGGCACAGTCAAGGGCAAATTCACTTGGTTGTGGATTGAGTGACTCCACTAACCCTGAAGTTGAATGTTGAGTTCCAAAACTGATGAACAGCTGAGCATTTATTGGTCTCACAAGGCTCAATGCATGGAATTTGATAAGCTTGTGAACCAACGCTGCTCTTATAGTGTAGACAATATCACGCTACCACTTTTTAGGGATAATTTTGACCTGGATCTTATTTTCTTTTTATTTTCAACTGTGGTGATCATCGTTGAGATATATTTTGGTCAGAACTGTTATTATGGTAGTATATTATAGGCTTGAGGTTATCCTTGAAACTTACAATAATAGGCTATTTATACTTTTTAATGTTTGCGCTTTTCATCTTTTGCGCATGTCAGCGCAAGCCCCTGTAATCTTGCACTCATCTTGCACTCGGACGCACAAAATGGTACATTTGACATCTTATGAGTCACTGTGAGACTAATACGATTGCTGTAGGTCTTTAATGGTGTTGAAATAGGGTGCTGTCAGCATGTTGCCCCATCACCTTCCAAGTGAAGTTGGGACAGACAGAACAAGACTTAACCTGTTGCAACAATGTTGTTGCTGGCTAGCCCTCAATACAGAAGGGCCAGGAATGAATTAGGCTAGCTGAAGCAAAAAAAAACCTTCTAGCTGCTGTATGTCCATCGAGTTTTGGTTCATACTATAATATAATGATGTCTTAAAAATCAAATATCCACTCAGTCTATATTTAGAGGTGTTCTTTATAGAATGTGTTAATATATGAGCATCTGTGCAAGCATCTAATGCCATATAAATAGACATCATTTAAATTGGCTTTTGATATTTTAGGACTGTAGAGTCTATTTGTAAGTGTGTGTTTGCCGTGTATGACTGCTCTGCTTAGCAATTCAGTAAATATGCTTTGACGTGTGTCTCACACAGCTGGATCGCTGTAGGCCTTATTGTGCTCTGGGGTAACACATACCTTACATTTAATGTCAAAATGTCCAGAGCTACTACACATTTAACAAGCAATATGTTTGAAGCTTTCATTAATGTATGTTGTAAATTTGAGTCAATGAATATTAGTGCAGTAGTACTGTACTTTATGAAAGGAAATACCAGATACAAATTTGATAAAAAGATATGGTGTCATAGCACAGTAAATCTAAGGCTGGTAAAATAAATATACAGTACAAGTAATATATTTGTGTTGGGAGTTTGGCTCAATTCAATTATGGCAATCTGCAGAGACAGAACGTTATTATGTCAATTTCAAACAGCTACATATAGGATATAATAATTACATATTTATCATTATTGCATTATGTTTCTATTGAACACCTATTGTTACTAATTGAAGGTAAACATTTACTTTTTATAAAGTATACAGTCAATGAGTAATTACTATAAATACATCTTTAATTGTATAAAATCTTAATATTGGCCTAGTTATTATTTGAAACAATTCAATTATTTTACTGCATGCTTGTCAACTCTGCCTCATAGGTATAAAAGATGAGTTGATTGAATTAGACATGTTTGTATGTTCAATGCAGAAGAACACAATAATCATTATTAAGTAAATTATATTTACAGGTCAAAGATATCTCCAATTTCAGTTCACAGTGTAAGGAAATACAAGGTCATGCATGCCCAAGTCTTCTCGCTTAACCCGCATCCTCCTATGTACGAGTATAGCATTTCTGTTTAACTTTATAATCAGGGTTTTATTAATGCAATGCTTTTCTTCCGCCTAATAATGCAACAACACAAATAAAATAAATTGTGATCAATGGAGGCAAGCAGAGACAGATGAGGAGTCTGTCACACTGGGGATGATACCAATTTATCTCTTTAATGCATCTCCATGGGGTTCTCTCACTAAAGGATACAGATTACTGAACCCCTTGTCTCAGAGGAAAATGCGTGAGAAGAATCCATATGATATAGCAAGATGGAGAGCCCTCCTTTTCTTTATTATCATTCACGCCTCTTTGTCACTCTCTACATCAAATGCAAAAATGCTTTACACATTTTGTATAAAACAATGCGTTTTGCCAATCGTGATGTTCACATAAATATTGAACAACATTCGTGTATCTTACATCAATAGCAGGGAAATGCACAAATGTTCTTTACACAAAATCCAATCTGGGTGATGGTTTCAGTTGTTAAAAGCCACAATTGCAACTTGGGTTTCTACACCAGTGAAAACAAAAAGCTGTAACTTTAGCGTGAATTGAACACCATGTAGGATGAGAGATGAGAATTCTGTGTAACTATAGTGTGTATTGAACACTGTGTAGGATGAGAGATTGAGAATCCTGTGTCACTATAGTGTGTATTGAACACTGTGTAGGATGAGAGATGAGAATCCTGTGTAACTATAGTGTGTATTGAACACTGTAGGATGAGAGATGAGAATATTGTGTAACTATAGTGTGTAGTGAACACCGTGTAGGATGAGAGATGAGAATATTGTGTGACTATAGTGTGTAGTGAACACCGTGTAGGATGAGAGATGAGAATATTGTGTAACTATAGTGTGTAGTGAACACTGTGTAGGATGAGAGATGAGAATGTGTAACTATAGTGTGTAGTGAACACCGTGTAGGATGAGAGATGAGAATATTGTGTAACTATAGTGTGTAGTGAACACCGTGTAGGATGAGAGATGAGAATCCTGTGTCACTAGTGTGTATTGAACACTGTGTAGGATGAGAGATGAGAATCCTGTGTAACTAGTGTGTATTGAACACCGTGTAGGATGAGAGATGAGAATCCTGTGTCACTAGTGTGTATTGAACACCATGTAGGATGAGAGATGAAAATCCTGTGTAACTATAGTGTGTAGTGAACACCGTGTAGGATGAGAGATGAAAATCCTGTGTAACTATAGTGTGTAGTGAACACCGTGTAGGATGAGAGATGAGAATCCTGTGTAACTATAGTGTGTATTGAACACCGTGTAGGATGAGAGATGGGAATCCTGTGTCACTAGTGTGTATTAAACACTGTGTAGGATGAGAGATGAGAATCCTGTGTCACTATAGTGTGTATTGAACACCGTGTAGGATGAGAGATGAGAATCCTGTGTCACTAGTGTGTATTAAACACTGTGTAGGATGAGAGATGAGAATCCTGTGTCACTATAGTGTGTATTGAACACCGTGTAGGATGAGAGATGAGAATCCTGTGTCACTA
>JAODUE010000014.1:2956610-2993349 GCA_027564755.1 Amblyopsis hoosieri
AAGCAAACAGAGGGATGTGTAGATAAACCAACCACAAATTAATTTCCACAATTAACTCTCACCCCCCCCCCCCCGTAATAAAGTAAGTAACTCTTTTACTGTCATATACGATCTAGAGGGCAAAGTTTTATGCCACATTAGCCACTGCTCTGCTGTAAAGAATGATATATGGGCAAAAATGACCACCAACATATCCACCGGGGTAGAGGCTTTTTATTTGACATATATGACACCAAAGCAAGCTCATATTCTTTCAACCCTGTGGTGTTATTGCTTCTGTTCAAACACATTTTCAATATTAAAGCACAGTAAATAGTGCCGTAGTCACGTCTAGTAGCTGTAAAGGTGGTGCTTTACAGTTTGAACCAAGACACCAAATTGGTAGGCATCAGTGCAGTTACACCTCTGTAATTGGGCGTATTTTAGAGAGGTACTATGAAATAGGCCGCTGGAACTTTAATAAGTTCCAGAGTCCAGGGCTCAGCCTTGCGGCTCCCAAGGTGCTGGTCCGAGTTAGCTAACATTTATCACGTAAACATCTAACACCACTCCTGCTAAAGCAGACAAATGCCTTCCTCCTCTGGAATCCCTTCCGTAGCCATCAGAATCAGGGCAACAAATCCAGCTTTAATAGTTATCTATGGAGTCGCTCGCATGCAATGAACACCCACATTTATTTCTTCGCTTTCTACCGACGAGGGTAAGTGGATCAATTAGCGAAGACTACAAGTTCAGCATCTTTACACATAGTATCAATTGTTAAGTTGAGACACAGCAGGTCCCCATATTATCTCCGATCTGTAGCTCCCCTCCTGCAGAGGCCAGATTCTCTCCCTCTTCCACCCAGATCTAAAGCTATAGCCTCATTACAAATGATCTTCTGATACACACAACCTTGGCACACACCTTAGCGCTAATGGCCCACATTGATTATTAATTAGTAACAGTTTTGGATGGTGGCCAACTTGAATGGACTTTTATGAATAACTAATCACCTTTTAGTTTTAAGGGTTGAAAGGGCTCCTAAAGTGGATTGTTTGAGGTTTTAACAGCCCATACTACATAGTGTGCAGCATACATGATAAGAAAAGCTACTTCCTGGATAATACCGTATTCTCTATCTGTGTAATGTTGACCCTACAATGTTCTGTGCAGGGTTGCTGTAAAGTGGTTACTGGGATGAAAGTAGGTCAGGTCAGATGTGGTCTCCGGGTTGCTTAATATTTTGGGCCATGGTAGGAAATGTCACTCCGCATTAAACACACCAGTCCAATGAGACCTCTTTGGGGGGAAAAAATGAAAAAAGAATTCACCTGCCATAGTCAATATCTTTGACAAACTGGGCCACTGTTTATGAGTGTAGAAAGAGAGCCTCAAAAGCACTTTGTGTAACCTTTAGTGTTTTGTGAGCACTTACATTATTACTGTGTCCATTAGGTGCGCTATAGACAAAAAGGGTCCTTCCGGAACCTTTCCGATTTTTTTAGGTGAAACTGCACAATAACCTTTTTAGGGTTGTTCTGAAGGCATACATCATGCGCCTTAGGTTCCACAAGAGACCTGCAATATAAATGTACTATGCATTATTTGTTTTTACTCAGTTTATAGGCTGACAACATGCTAATCACAAACATTACCATGGGTTTATAAATGCTTTACAGAAGCAAGAACAGAGGCTGGACAAAAATGGTAATGGAATTTAGCAGAAGACAGATGTTTATGTTTTTATTAGTGTTATTACTATGATGATTATTATTATTTATGCTATATTTTTTAAATAATATTAAAAGGTAAAACACACATACAAGTTACACCTTTTTTTGGGGGGGAGAGGCTAAATTACATATGGTAGTGAATAACATGGCTCATCAACAGTGCACTGACATTAACCCGCTTCACTTATGCTATGGCTTTACACACACACCTCCATGTGTATGTGTACCGTATATATCTATATGTAATGTACATATAGACATATACGGTACACACACACCTCCATGTGTATGTGTACCGTATATATCTATATGTAATGTACATATGTGTGTTTACCTTGCTCGGGGGCATGTTCATACTTACCTGGGTGTTTAGGGGTATCACACACACACACACACACACACACACACACACACACTGTAGATTACACACACACACACACACACATTGTAGATCTCACTCACACACACACACACACACACACACTGTAGATTACACACACGCACACACACACACACACACACATTGTAGATCTCACTTACACACACACACACACTGTACTGTAGATTACACATACACACACACACATTGTAGATCTCACACAAACACACGCTTACACATGTGACCCAGCAATCCACTCAACAGTCATTTATTGGTGCGATCCATCATTATCATGTTATATTACAGCCACCGTTGGAGATATAATTCACAAATAGGAACACACTGTAGTGATGACAGTGAGGGAGAGGGATGTCCTTTTCCTTCGTCCTCTGCCAGGAGCGTCCAGGAGCCACTGTGGCCCCTTATTCCAGAGACCCAACCCCCGGGAGCAGGCAGGGGAGCTGGGGACCAAGGGAGCAGGAGCCTGCCCTGTTATCCCATTGCATTGTGGGCCAGCAGGACTCCCATTAAGTGCCTGAGCGTGTGTGAGAGAGAGAGAGAGAGAGAGAGAGAGAGAGAGAGGGAGAGAGAGAGAGGGAGAGAGAGAGAGAGAGAGAGTGAGAGAGCGCCACAGCAACAGCGTCGCCATGGCGTCACATGACCACCTTTGTATTAGAGCGGCCATAACTCATTGCCAGTGGGCTGGGATTGATCCCTGGCCGGACACTCCCCCGAGAATCCCTGGCACTCAGTGGAGTTTGATCCCTCAGATTAATGCCATAGGGATTCCCGGGCCAGGCCTTTGTCTGCCAGGCCAAACACTTACGTCCCCTGAATTTGTATCCAGCAAAGGTTTGGTCCCATGTTTATTTGGGTAATGAATTGCTGTAATTAATGCATCTATTGATTCCCCCTTGGTGTCTCCCACAAAGGCCAGTCCGATTTCTAATTTAAAAGGAGTGGAAGAGTTAGAAAGAGGATGAGGAAAGAGGAGAGGGCAGTATAGGCAAAACAATCGCACCGCACGCCTGTAGAATGAGAACGTAATTGTTCTATGAATCACATTTGAATGCATTCAATTAAATCTCTCAAGTTCAGGGCATTTGCTCTGCGCTGGTGCTGTTATTTCACCTCTGCTTTCCTCCCTGGTTGTAATAAAAATGCAAATCCACAGAGGGCATCAGGCAGCCAATAAGGACATTTGCCAAGTAGCGTCTCGCAGCTTCGGTGTCACACTAATAACCACAATGCAATTTTCTCAGACAAACAGGCGCAAGTGCATTAGCATACAGTATAATCCCCCTGAAATTATGAATGCACTGATCTCTAGCGTTATGGAGCTCAGAGGTATAGTGAAACCACAACTCAAGGACAATGTGAAGAGTTTTCCGTTTGCTAGTCATTAGAGTTCCAATTATTAATCTGCGATAAAGACCCAGGATTTGTTCCTTGCACAGTGTGTGGCTGGCAGGGCTCCAGTAGACACTGTTAATGTCCTTTTCCTTGCAGTAGGGGCTGTGTGGTTTGCCCTATGTAAACACCTGGCCGCCGCTGCCATGGAACGTCTAAACCACAGAACAATGAACACAGCCAGCTGGTCTATCTATTATTTGTTTGTTGACGTCCACCTCAAGAATTGCCTTTGTCCCTCATGAGTAATTACAAGAAAATGAGCCTTTGACCTTTGATTCTTATTGGGAAAAAGCAGGAATTAAGTGTAATATTGTCAATATGTGTGTATTGATTGCAATAGTAATTACTACAAAATACCAAGACACTCCAAAGGTGGGTGGTTTCTCTGTTGAAAAGAAGCTGGAGCAAAATAAGGAAAACAGGAAGCAGATATCATTAGACACATCCTGAAGTAGTTTATTAGACTGGGTCTTATTTACCATAAAGTCAAAGTCTGATTATGAAATTTGATGGATATTCAAGAGTAAAAGCAAACAATTTGGCTATTCAGATCATTAATAACACACTGCAAATAATTCATGGCCATGGCGTATTGTTTGATTCAAAAAACAACAATGATGATGAATAATGTGTCATTCAAAACTTCTAGATTTCCTTAGAACCTATGAAACCTATTTTGCTTTATTAAAGACAAAATAGGTAAAAGGCTAATTAAGCAGAGCAAATAGAAATGACGGCATGCCCAACTGCCAGAGCCAAGTAAGAGCTTGAAAAATGGCTCCCCGGCAATTTCAATTAATCAGTTGTATTTTGCTTAATTTTGTTTGACGTTGGCAGAGGAAATGTCCTCTGGGAGCATCTGTCCTTTGACCGCTAATGCTTTAGTAATTCTCCCATCAGTAAGACCATGATTGAAAAAATAATGTGTGTGCGTGCGCGTGTGTGTGTGTGTGTGTGTTAATATATATTTGTATGGGTGGGCGGCTACATGCACACACTCCTTGCCAGTGTATTTTAGCACATGCAGGCATTGTCCATACCTGCGTTAGGTGCACACCAATGTCCACATGTGTGCACATCTCCTGCAGCCTGGTTCATTCATCTACTGCAGTTGACGCCGAAGCCCACACAACTGCGAGTGGAACCTGATTAACCTTACAGTGACTCCCAGAGCATGTGACCAGGTCTGCTTCCCCTCCTCTCCAACCCATAACCCAGAAAGGAGATGTTGAAGCTCACCTCTGCTACGGTGATGAATTAACAATGGAACAATTCAATGCCCCAGTAATTACCAAACACTTTGGACACGGCAACATTTGTCAGCTCTGTCAAGCTGGTTTCGCCGGTATCGGTGGCTTCGCCCGAAATTTGCGGGGCTCCTTGCTCTTCCTAACTTTGTTTTCTCTGACGCAGATTAGATCTGCCACCCCATTACAGATTCATTTTGCTAATTTTTCATGTCTGCGCCGTGCCCCATCTGCACAGGGCTGATAATTGTGGGGACCAGCCCTGGTGATTAACATCAGCAGAATTAATTACGCCCGCCATTAAGGCTCCAGGTTGCACACAATGATCAAGAGAAATTAACTTTCTCCCAGGCCCCTAAATCATCTCACCTTCAAGTGGAGTGATGGCAAAGAGACAGGTCTGGAGTCCTGGCCCCTACTCGCCACCTCCTTAACCAAACACGGGGGTGCGCGTCCACTTCCCAACCGAGGAGATTGCGGCAGTGGCTGATGGGTATCAATTACGCTGCCTTATGGGTTGGGATGAGGGAGAGGTGCCCCGGGTCTGGTGACTGATGGAGCTGTGTCACAGCCACACTGCAGTACGAGACCGGGGGGCCTGACTGCACCTCTGGCCAGGGAGCGCTAGCCGGACACTGGTCATGCAGGGGAAAGGGGTTGTGCGTTCACAGCACACTGCATTATATTGTAACATTACTGCATTCTGTAGGAGAGAAGCTATTTGTTTAACCTTGTATTATGGATTGATTGCACTATTTGTAATTAGTAGAATTTTATGAAGAAATTATTATAACAGTTATGATTTTAAGGCAAGGCAGGGTTAGTCATGCGCGAGAACTAACTTGCTAATGAGGTCAAATCTAAACAAACTCCCTCAGCTCCGCCCCACACATTGAAATGCGTTGCGACGCCAAGCGCCGTTCTTGTTAACTTAAATGTTCCTAATTACGGAGCCAGGGCTGTGTAGAAGTATAGGATTATTATTTTAGCACACACAGAACGGTAAGATAGTGAAATGCAAGGAGATATTTGGTGAATATTTGGTGTATTAGCTTGCAATAGCTGAATATACCTTTAAAGGGCCTATTTGTTCACAAATATGTATTAAGAAGAACAATATAACAGTGGTTTTGGTCCTGTGGGACTGGACCCTTCCAGTGAAGGCACGTTTAGGAGGGTTGGAATTGGAAATACATAATTATTATTAAGGTGGAGTCAGCAATAGTAAGATAATGCACTTTGTGTGAAACTCAGCATATACAATATCTCAGTCCGCAAGCTGACCGCCATTGTGCGCAAGGAAAAATAATTACGGTGTTTCCACACAGACCGGGGTCTGTAAATGGGAACACAAAATTGTGCTGACCGCACCACACAACACTACACGTGTCCAAATTGGGGGGCGGAGCTTCTGAGGAAGCATCCTATGGCAGTGAAGAGAGAGGTGTTTTTTGTTTAGATCGAGTTCAAATATCATTTTACCTCCAGCATGACTACACCTTTAAGTCATCTTCCTTTAATTACAATATGCATTTTGATTTATCACTGATAAAATGCTGCAAAAGTTTTCAGTTGTATAATCTTTTGTTGTTGTTTGCAGTACGTTGCCACATTGCTTGCTACCCTCCGGCACCCTCCTGCTCATCCATGTGTGTGTAGCGATGATCTTCTTTCTGGGGCTCACATGTGAAGAAGTTGAATAGAGTGGCTGAAGTGCATGGTGAATCGTACACTAGCAGCGTAACCGCAGCCCGGGCTCCTGAGAGGGAGTGATGTGTTGGTAAGCTATGCTAATGGTGGCGGCCCCCTGCCCCCACGGCTACAAGAACAGTGGTAATGTCAGGGGGAGATAAGCAAATTGTGCCTGTATCATATTGACCTGTCAAGGTTAAGCAGTGTGCGGCAAAGAAACTCTCCAGCCTCCGTACTCCATTCCTTGACTACTGAAGGAGAGGAGAGGAGAGGAGAGGAGAGGAGAGGAGAGGGAGAGGGAGAGGCATGTGAAGCCTGAGGAGGTGGAGGAGTAGGAGGTGGTGCTGTTGCGATGCAGACTTGCTTCAACCTTCAGAAATGTGGCCCATGCAGTTGAGGTAGCCAGCAGGATGCATGCAGAGCCATGTCTGGGTGTGTTGGGCTTGGCTTACTGCTCTCGTTTAGACTGATTAGATTTAGCTCCGCGGGATCTAATTATGCTCAGGCACAAACCCCTTTGGAGCTTCAGTCGCCATATTGTGAATGTCAGGCTCTGAGACATGGCCATTTGCCAGCAAACCTGTTTGTGTGTGCTACTTTATATAGAGTACTGTACAGACTGTACTGTACAGTATGCAGTATGTGACTGATATCCAGCAACTGTCAATGGTTGTGTGGTAATAAAATCTAAATGTTTTAACAGCTTTTATGTTGAAGACCATCTATTAATTTTGAATAACCCTATAAATAACATGTGCAAAGTGAATTTCCATGGTTCCGCATTGTGCTGAGCTGTGACTCCCAAGTAATTATTTTGCCAACTAACTATAAATAAATATAGGCATTTTATTTTTGTATGAATTAATTCAGAAGCCAATTAAACAAGCTGGAGGTAATGAATGAATATTAATAAAATATTAATAGAATTCTTGAAATCATATCATGACCGTTGTAAACCCATCATGTGAGCATGGCGATGGGGTCCCATTCCACAGTTTGACACCCCTTGGATGAACCTATTAGCACAGAACAGCAGCACCATGCAGATGTTTGATCTCACGGCGATTGTCACAGGGATCCGACTCTAATTACCGAAGCCGCTTTGCTTAAATTCAACAGAATCCCCAGGATGAGACGTCAGCATGTTTCGGTTTCCTAAAAGGATGCGAGGTGCCGTATCATCAACTCCATCTTCACTCCAAAGCCGCCCCTGAATGATTTAATAAGGTTAGAAGATGAGTCAGCAATTACCCCCTGCTCAGCGGAGGAAAACACCTTTGTGCCGCAGCTGTAGAGAACGGCAGACGCCGCGTCGACAAAACAAATCTCGCAGTGCTGCTGTTTCCTGTACAGTACGGCGATCCTTGGGTTAGAAGGATATGGGCTTTGCTTTTTATTTTCACTTGTCTTGTCGTGGGTGCCTCTGTGCCTGTATGCATGAGCTTGTGTGCGGCGACCCCATAGTATCTCCACACAGTCCCAGTGAGTCAGTCCAGAGGCTGCATGTCACAGAGTGACATTTACGTCCTATAGGCTGTTGGGAGGCAAGTAAGCAGAGCACGCAAGCACACCCTGTACAAAGTAGTCCCCTTTGACACCGGCACTCAACAAATCAGGGCAGAGGGCCCTAGCCAGAACAGGGGGCCCTGACAAAGGGGTCTTTTGGAGTTTCAGCATGCTCCCCCCCCCCCCCAAACCCCCGCTCCTCTCCCTCAGGAATGTGGCAAGCCAACGGCAGCTCGGACAGCCACACATCTGAGGTTTGTCCGGCATCCCGCTTGATTTCTTTTCTGACCTGGTCTTTTAAATGCGGCGCTTGGCTGCCCCGCAGGGAGGGGGCTGGTGGGTCTTGCCCTACATTGTCCCCACAAAACTTACTTTCTCTAATGTTCTCTATGTGGGTTACCATTCATGCCACGGGGAGCCTGACATACACGTGTGTGTGTGTGGGGGGGGGGGGTTAGGGTCACAGCTCAATAGAAAATTAGTCGTCCGAGTTTCAGTTATTAGATAATACTTCCTGTATTAGCGCGGCTGTGGAGATACGGGGCAGATTTACAGCTCCCCTCGGCTACAGCGCAGGGCCGCGTTTAACCCGCTCATTAAACAGAGGATGTCATCAGTCCGCGGCGCCGCGCGGTGTTACATGTCGCACGTATCCGCCACAGACCAGCCTCTGTCCTGCCTCGTCCACAACATCCTCTAAATCTGTCATTGCCGCCCAGGCCAGGGGAAGGTGTGTGTGTGTGTGTGGGGGTTCCACATTAGCCCCCCTCGTTGTATAAAGAATGTGAGTGTGTGTGGGGAGGAAGGGGGGCATGCTGAGGGAGTTTGAAGGGGGGACGCCATACTGTAGCAATGTGCGGCCGCTCCGTCCGCTCGCCGCTCATTACAGACCTGAACGCTGTGCGCAGGCCAGATAAGCGGAGCAAGACAAGATAAGGAAAGACTGCCCCCGCTACACAGCAAAGAGTTGGTATTGTGACGGCAGTTACACCTGAAACACCATCCATGGTCTCTATCCACGGCCCTGCACAAGAAACGGCAACTTGTCTTTTTGTCTTTCCAATGCTTGTAACGCGTGTGAGAATACAGAGAGATTATATTATGTTACTTTTAGAAAATTAATTAGATATGATCAGAATTATGTTCCGTTTTGTCACATAATACAGGCTTAACGTAACATTCTCATGCTCTGCTCATTATAGGAAGAATAGTGCACATCCATACAAATATAAACAATAAAGACAAAAAACAAAAAGGTGACGTTTATACATTAATACTGTTAGCTTCTAGTTATCACCTCACCTTGTATTACACATTTAGTATTTCAAAATGTAATTATATATTATGTTTAAAAATGAATAAATCCTAGGCATATAATTATTTACATAATTGTAAAGGTGGTAAAATTCATGAAATATATCCTCATGGTCTGCTAGCTGCCCTTTCTGTGTGTGTGCTGAATAAAAATCCAGTGTTTCTACAAAGCCCTGGATCTGTAAATGGGAACACAAACAAAGTGGTGCACAATGCACCAAACAACAAGTCCACACCAAGTCATGTTGGCAATGGGTTTTCAATGTAGGGGGCGAAACTTCTGAATAGGCATCCTATGGCATTGAAGGGAGAGGTGTTTTTGTTCAAATCTTTCACCCGGATAGCTGATTCTACCTTTAATAATGAATGTAAAGTGTAATACAAATATAGTGTGTGTGTGTGTGTGTGTGTGTGCGTGTGTGTGTGTGTGTGTGTGTGTGTTGTATGTACCTGTATATACATTACGTATTCTGTACATTCAAAGTAAAGCATATTCAAAACATCAATTAAGAAAATCAATCACCAGGTTTTGTTGTTTTATAAGCTTGATTATAATGATCTCCCATATTTATTCAAGATGGCTACTGGGGCAAAGATTTAACAAACAAAAAAATATATATATGTTTTTACTGTAAAATACACATATAATCATAATTATCATAAAAGGACCATTGAGGATTTATTCTGGACTTGACTTGCAAAATGACCCATCCCAACACTGGCTATTATGCTACATTAGTCACTGCCTCATGGGGGCTTGAGACCTGATAGTTTTTCCTCTTTAAATGCAATACCACCAAATGCAAATTATGAGATAATCTTTGGGGAGGGGAAACTAATTCAGTTGCTTGTGTGTTTGCTAAAGTATATTTTGTTATGCTAGCTATCAGTGTGCTTGTATGTGTCTGCTTACAGTACGTATACTGCATGTGTATGTGTGTGTGTGTGTGTGTGTGTGTGTGTGTGTGCGCACGTGTGTGTGCGCGCGCACGCGTGCGTATTAGATCGCCAGCTGTGAAGGTCGTTATTCAGCTGCCTGGTAGTGATGCAGATAGTGTTTACAGTATCCAAGCGGTGCTATTAGACATCATGTCCACAGAAATGTTGTCTGTTGCTTCTCATCCAACACCAATAGATGCTCCTCTCATCATCAACAGTGCAATCATTCTCAGTGATAGCAAAACACAGGGGAGGGGCGAGGAGGCGGGCCCTCCAAGATGGATGCGTGTTATTGTTTGTGGGATGACAGTGGGTTTCAATCAGGGCCTCTGTGCTCTAATCCCAGGTAGATGTTGAATCGCTGAGTCAGTTACTGCTCCATCGATCCATCACAAAGGGCCAGTAGTAGGCAGGTGTAGTCCCCGGCTCCCTGGGGACAAAGGAAACACCTGCCCTCCGCTAGCGAGACTTCATCATCCCACCATTCCTTTGTCTGCCACTGCCGGGAGCTCAACGTCGAGCCCCAGAAAACTGTGAAAGCAGCACTTTTGTGCTCGTTTGTTGCCTGTACACAAAAAATTAGGAAGGGGGAGATGGTGTTCCCTTGCCTCCCGTGTGTTCCCCCCACCCTTTCCCTTGCCACTGCCCCCAGAAGGAAGAGGAAAACGCATTTGGACCGCACACAAATGCCTCACAGCCGCGCAAATACACACCCAGTGTGCAATGCAGTCACCGAATCTCCGTATTATCACGCAATTCCCAGGTTTTGTTATTTTCCTGAGAGCCCCGCAGTGTGAGAGCACTCTGGAAGCACGCTGATGGAAAGCATTGTGGCTATTGCAGAGCCAGGCCGCTGAGGAGTGGAGAGTCTGTTTCCCCTGCTGCAGGCAGTCAATTAGTGCCAGAGGGAAACACAGCAGTGCTCTGTTGCTCTCCGCCAAGGAGCTGTAAATAAAGGTTTTTATTACACTACACTATCTGCTTCCCCTCCATGGACATCAATACACCAATGCATTGCACTGTTGGGGCAATCATGCCTCCTCTTCCTATTGTCCCACTAAAATTAAAACAAAACAAAAAACATAATACATTTATACACTTTGTTTTGACTTTCACACATATTCATTCGAATGATTTATTACTGTACGTTTACAGAAAATATTTGAGCTCTCTCACTTTATGAAGCAAATGACCAAGCACTTTATTGTTCCCAGGGAGAGTTTGCCAGCTGGTACCTGCCTATATTTAGGAAATGGAGAACGGTATTACAAGTCTGATGTTGAACTCGTTAATTGGGCTTTGTCTGCTTGGTGTGATCAATACACTTGTGCAATAAGGATGGTGCATAGCCACCATGTATCACATGCCAAACAGATCAGTCAATAGTAAAATGTTCTAATGTTTCTGAATCTTTAGACTTTAGCATATAAAAGCAATGATTTTCAAACGAGGAAGCACAGATAGGTTTGGAGGCCAGATAAACACTTCTGCGGTTTGACGTTTTTATAGTTAATTCATATAAATGGAAGAAATACTTCAGATTATTCCCCTCACCGTAAATTGGAACCGTTGGAATACCATTTCCCACATGTTTACATGTGCCATATGGCACTGTATAATATAGGTATTAAGAGTGAAATCAATCCATTCCATTTTCACAAAAAACATAACTGACTGCAGAAAAGCAGCTTCCTCCATTTTTAGAATCCTTATGCATGACAATAAACATAGTGAGTTGATGTGGAACCTAATAGATTGTAGAATAAATCATTTGAGCCCATCACTTGGATGTTTAGCCTCGAAGGGAAAACCACACTGAGAGTTTTATGAGTCTCACGAACAAAGGACACGCAGTGATTTGAGTTTTCATTAAATTCCGTTTCAAGGTTCAATGGAATTTGTGTCAATAATTCATTTATTTGGCTTGTAAACAAATATCTGTGCTTGTGTGTTTTCATTTGTCGGTTGACTTGTTAAGGAAACATTCAGTAGGCTATACATTAGAAATATTATTATTATATTATTAATAAACATTTGTATAGCCTAATTTTGAGATTACTAATTAATTGCTGCATATGTTTTGTTGTTTTTGTACAATCAGAGCTATATTTTCAATAAATACGATCTAATCCTATTGATATGTCAACATGTTTTACTATATCTTTAAGGGGACTTACTTTACTCTCCGTTGTTTTATGCTCTTGTTTAAATAAGTTTCAGTAAACATTGTAGTGATTGTGATCAGACAGCAGCACAGATTGTCCATCATTCAGCATGCGTTTTTTGTATTTTAGAGAATTTTGTGCTTTACAAAGCAACTGTGTTGTGTGTGATTGTGGTTTAGCCTACTGTACGTGGTTCAGCCTAATCAATGTTTTTCTTAATTTAATTGATTTACTTACACTTTTGTGTGATTCAGAATTGGGGAGGGTGGGTTGTTGAGGGAGAGAAACCTGAAACCAAAGAGCAAGGCCACAGTCACCAACTTTAGCTCCTGTAAATTGAATGCTGATTCTATTTATATTTGGTGTGATTTACACCCAGTTTCCTCAATGCAAGTGAGCAGGAAACAGATGCTGGGAATTGTTCTTTCCCTGAATTCCTCAGAGAGAGATCTTGGTCAACACTGATGTGTGAGATTGGCTTTGTACTTGCATGCGAAAAGGTGCTAGACTGTGACTGAATTCACTCACTGGTTTCCCAGCTCTGGGTCTCCATTTCCTCACAGTTTCCACTTGCGTATGTCCGTCTGTGCGATCCCAGGTTATGATAGCCAGGCTTCCCTCATGAACGACTACGTTTTCTCCGGACAAGGTCAGCCGTAACACCCCTCTGCTTCACAGGCAATGGGTGTGTACAGTGTTTTTTGGGGGAATAAAGTATGTCAGCATCATTCAGGGATAGGCCTAATTCAGGTTGAACACAGCTGATGTTAAAATGTGTCAAATGAAAAATATGCTTTTACATTTTCTCTTGAAAATATAACTTAATTCAGTCACAATATCTATCATATCTCTAAATCAAACAAATATGTCATTCCAATTATCAGGTAATTTGGCAATGTCACAAAATGGTCACAGAATGGTCACTCAACCAACCATGACTTAGACAAATTACTAAAATAAATTCTGTAAACATTTACAGTAATTATTGCATATTTGTAGGTCAAATTGTGTGGCATGAGGGGGGAATAATAAATTAGGATCCATATACATTTTACAAGGTGATCTGGAAATATAAAGGCTAGACTTTTCATGGACAATAGTTCCATCTAGAGGAGATTTAGAACATAACGTTTTTTTTTATTTGAAATCAGCATGTTCATCAGTATTTAAATCATTTGTGGCAAAGGAATGTTATTAAATCTTATATGCAGATAGTAAGATAATGTAATCAATAAGATATAGCTACATATAGGCTATTCATATTCTTCTCAAGCCAGCCTTCATATTGGTATATATATATATGGTTTTCATTTAGAAAGTTATAGGTTGTTTCAGCATCAGTAAAGGCTATTTGATGCCATCTACTGTTCGAGGTCTACATGGCTTAATGAACATACTGTAAGCTCAGTGTTTGAAGAAATTAACACCACCACACAGAAAAATCCCAAATGATAAAAACATGTCTTTGTTTCATGTTTTATGTGTAGCCTAATGATTCTTTTTTGTTTTGTTTTTAGTAGTGTGTTTCATTCAAGAATCACAGATGGCTTTATACATTGCTGTCTCATCAGAGCGACTGGCATTTAGTGTCTTGTTCTACATCAAGATTTACTGCACATGAAGTTTTTGCTGACAGGGAGCTCTTCAATGGTTTGCTCTCAGATATATGATAAACCATAATTTGGAGGTTTAATATGGGTATAAAACTTTTATTAATTATTTAATTATAGCCCTAAGTGCTGCCTTTTAGTCCAGACATGGATGTAATTTCACTATCTCATGAAAAAGGGGGCTGACAAATGATAGTTACATCATTCATTTGTCTTCAATCTGTAGGCTATAGTTGTGGTAAATCAGGGACTGTTTAATGGGGAACACTAAACATTCAAAGTTTTTCTTTCTGTCTTACTTTCTCTTCTTTTTTTCTTTCTTTCTTTCTTTCTTTCTTGATATGTACATGAAGCGATAGGCTACTTTTTGGTAGAGTATATACTGTATATACTGTATATATATACTGTATATATGTGTGTGTTACACACACAGACAGTATAATACTGAATTTAACAAAGGATCCCATACAGGCACTATAGCGAAAGACCTGCTAGGGACTAGCAGGTGGTAATGCAAGGCTTGTGATATATTGTTGTGTCAGGGGGCAGTTACGTTCAAAGACTAAGGGCTGTGATCAACAACCAAACAAACATGTTGTCCGGAGGTTGGGGCAAGGATATGTACACAGAGCATCAATCAAACTACATATGTGGGAAACTGATACTGTATGGCCCTCACTTGTAGCCCTTACTCACATACATCTCAAATACAAGATGTTGTTAAGGGCCCTATAGCTGCATTGTGTGTGTGTGTGTGTGTGTGTGTGTGTGTGTGTGTGTGTGTGTGTGTGTGTGTTGTGCTTTTCACACTGGTCTTGTGTGTTAATTTAAACCAAGCTTAGCACTGTCCTTTGTATGCTATTAAGATGCACTTGCCCATTAGACCAGTGTATTTGTAAGGAGAAATTGTGGTCTACTTTGTGGTCTTCTGTAGTTTGTCCTGCATTCATATATTTGCAGTGTAATAATATTAATGTTGATGATTGTTTTTATAACAGAAAAAACATAACTACTTCAAATCAACCTAATGTGGTGCACTATTAAAACAATAAAACAAACACAAACACTGACTTCAATGTCTGAAAAGGTCATATTGTGGTTATGATAAAAAAGGTTCTGATAAGTAATGTCTGTCTTGTGTTTTGAGACATTAAGCAAGAGAAGTGCAAGTACTCAAAATGAAAGAAAGATTCTGGAATTTGTAGTTGTCACTGCTTGTTGTTTTCTTTGGCTTGTACCAACAAAGGTCCACAGAGTGGCTTAAGTGGGCATGGCATTTGGTCCATGTGGTCCAAGCCATTTGCTCTCCACAAACAGTGTCACAAGACTGGATATAAAAAAAAGAATACTTTATCATTTCATATACTGTATATCTCTTGAAGTCTATAAAGAATAAGCAGCTCTACACACAGTACAATATACAGTATTATGTCATGCTAATGCATTGAGAAACAAAGCTATCTAAAACATTCATGCTATTACGGTGTAAAACCAGCATACTGAAGCAGGCATAATTTTACTGTTTCTCACTTATTCATATTTTAATAAAGGAAAACACAAGGAAATATAGGAAATATATGCACTCAACAGTGAAATAACATTTTACTATAATCGGCCTATTTTTGATGGATTGTCTTGTTTTTATATGAAAGAACATCAATGTCAGGATATATAAAATAAGAAAAACAGTTTTACTCAGAAAAGGCGTTAAATTTGAGCTATGCATTTTGAATAATAAATAATCATCAATAATGATGTCAGTGAAACTTTGACATATTTATTAAGGAATTTTTTTTCTCACGCTGTTTAATAAAGTTTATGACAGACATGGTCAAACCATAAAATAGTCGTAAATTGGGGGATGATCATCTCCACGTCATCTTCAACACGGTATGCCTACTGTACTTTGCTCATAAAGTGTACTGCAGGGCAATTCAACTCCGGTCCTGGGGGGCTGCTGCCCTGTAGGAGGTATATAAGAGCAGATGACCAAGCACAGAGCCTTGAGGGACACCCAGTGATAATAAATATAATATACATGTATGCCTCATGTCTTTTTTTGTTCAAGTTAGCTAGATCCCTCTCAGTAGCAATTGATTGAATATTATACAGTACAGCAGGGCTATCCTGGAGGACCACTGCCCTGCATGTTATAGATGTCTTCCTGCTCTAACACACCTGATTTAAATGACTGGGTGGTTAGAAGCCTGATAATGACCCATTCATTGAGTCAGGTGTATTTTATTTTTATTTTTATTATTATTATTAGTAGTAGTAGTAGTATTAGTAGTAGTATTAGTAGTTGTAGTAGTAGTAGTAGTAGTAATAGTAGTAGTAGTAGTAGTAGTATCCCAGGTTATGGAAAACAGTGTTCTGTCCTTGTTTTTTCCCCCTATCAGTATATGGAAAGAAAGATTCAGCCCAACCTGGAAGAGAGAAAAGTCATAACATATTTATTTCAAATTAGAATTTTTAAATGTGACATATGATATTTGTATAATAATAATATATTTTATTTGGGACGCTCTTCTAAACACTCAAGGACATCTAAAAGGAAGAACATATGTGTATCTGTATTAAATATATGGTCTACATCTATATATCACAGGCGATATTTGTATAAAACCAGTAGATGGCGCAAATTGTACGTTTTTGAAACATGGGCTACAATTCAGAAATGTGTCAGGAGGAGGACTATTGTCGATATATATTTTTCCAGTGTTTTGCGCCACATACAGTACGTGGTCAAAAAATATGTCCCGTCAAACTAACACATTTTATTTATTTCCATGTTCCACAGACCAAGGTCTAAAAAATGACTCACCCGGCCCGACTATGGCCTGAGCTCGTCTGTTCCATTAATCTGTAAGTGGTTTCGTCCTCAACAGCCTCGCCCACTGGTCACGTTGTCAACATCCTCCTGGCCCTGCAGTGGACGAGAGACCTACGAAATGGAGGTGATGTGGTCAAAATAATAACACACATATTATATTTACATGCACCTTTCAATAAATAATTATTAACTATATTAACATGCATGCAATTCAATATTTGCGTTAACGTCCATTTATGCGGTGCATTTCTGCTGTCAGCAGCTGGCAAGCAATGTTCAAGTCAGCTAATGACTGGCTAGCTGACATTACCGTAGCTCTCAGGGCTACAATATGTTACCGTAGTTGACATAGATGGCTAGCTACCTTGGGAACATTTTTGTTGGTCTTTTTTTGTTGTCTGTTGAATATTCCTGTACCTTTTATTTATCATTTAGCATAACGAACACACAGACTATCTTGGGGGTAGCACAATATTCTACCGCAGGAATGTATGTGATATGTGTGAAACTAATTGCGGCTGATCTGTCAAACTTAATGGATATTATATTGATATTCCTGCAAAAAGGTGACAGTACCTAATAATACATTACAAATATATTTCTATCTTATTATGTTTTTGTTTTAACAGGGACGTGAAACCAAGGAACCCGAACAGCTCAGAAAGCTGTTTATTGGAGGTCTAAGTTTTGAAACAACTGAGGAGAGTTTAAGGGCCCATTTTGAGCAATGGGGGATACTTACAGATTGTGTGGTACGCTTTGTGTAGCTAGCATCCAGTAATAATTATCATTCATATTTTTATTTCAGGATACCTTTCAAAGCACTCAAGGATATCTTACATTGTACATAGGCAAATATAAAGATCTATATAAAACATTTGGTTCATATACTATAGTATTGGACATTTGAACTATGAACAAACAAACAAAAATCCCTGCTATAGAGTTTATTACTAGCCTTTTTAAACCTAGATTATTATGTATCATCATACATCCCAAGTGTCTACTGGTTTATACTTTTTTTTTTTTTGCACAGGATACATGACCGTTGGTCAAAGGTGTTTTTATATTCTAAAAAAATAGCACTTATGTACATTTTAGACTAATTGCATTTAATTAATTAATACTTAATAAAACTTATTGAAATGCTTAATTAGAATTGTTTCCAACTTTTCATCATATAATGATGATTCTTAAGGTTTTTATATTGTAATTTGCGGCATCAAATCCTTATTGATATCTTACAGGTGATGAGGGACCCCAACAATAAAAGATCAAGAGGGTTTGGCTTTGTAACTTACTCCTCTGTAAGCGAGGTGGATGAGGCAATGACAGCCAGGCCGCACAAGGTGGATGGTCGAGTGGTTGAACCTAAGAGGGCTGTGTCCAGAGAGGTATAAACATAAGGTTATGTGATGAAATTACATTGCATTTGATGACCTTGCATTTATTGTATTTTCCCTGTTTCTTTTTTATAGGACTCCTCTAAACCAGGTGCTCACCTAACAGTGAAGAAGATATTTGTTGGTGGGATCAAGGAGGACACGGAGGAGTACCACATACAGGAATATTTTCACACTTATGGCAAAATTGAATGCATTGACATAATGGAAGAACGCTCGACTGGGAAGAAAAGGGGATTTGCCTTTGTCACATTTGATGACCATGACACTGTGGACAAAATTGTTGGTATGTGTTTAATTAAAATTCTGAAGAACTTTAACATTATGAACATTTTAATATGTCCCTTGTTTGTTTTACAGCCCAGAAGTACCACACAATCAACAACCACAATTGTGAGGTCAGGAAAGCACTCTCAAAACAGGAAATGATGTCCGCATCCAATCAGAGGGGTATGTAACATTTAATCATGTGCAATAGTTAATAATTAAATAATTTAAAGTTAATAGCAGTTGATACTTTGTTGTTCTATTTCTAGTAATGTCAGGTGAGTTAAAGGACATATACAATATATTAAACCAGAAGTCTTCATTAGGTATTCCGGGACCCCTAAGGGGTCCTCAGAGGTACTGCAGGGGGCCTTTCAAATTATTTGATACCAAGATTATTTTCTTCTAAATAATGGTCAGAAAAGATGCATTATAAATACAGCCTGTGCTATAAATATGTCAATAATTATTTTAATGGCTTAGTTAGTGGCCTACTTTAATACATGGCACTATAGGCCCTCCTGCACATTGTTGGCAACTAAATATTTTATACCATGTGATAGCGAGTCCATGTGCCGTGTTTCTGTAAGTCAAGTCTTGGTCTGAAAAACACTGAAGACCTCTGCAATATATTAAACATTAATATAGCAGTAAACAACTATCGTCTGTGTTTAAATACAGTTGTAATTGCATCCTGACCAGAGAATGACGTCACACTCCTCCTACACTTATGTACTTTGTTTTCATACAATAGCTGGTCCTGCAGTGGTGTGTGTGTGTGTGTGGCCCACAAAGCATTTGTTTTGGAGAATATGGTGCTTAAGCCCCGGACACACTGCAAGCGATCCGCTCGTCGCACATCGCTTTGTAGGTAAAAAGTGGACGCTTGTTGACATTCCAGGCTTTGGTTGCCTAGGTATCCCTCTCTTTTATTTCCCACTCGAAATGTTCAGTCAATTTGTCGGTCCACGACATCCTGTTGGTAGTCGCCTCAATCACGTCGCCTGAAGTTGAGATTAGTTTATCTCGGTACCCGCCCACTTCGCGTCGCCAACTGTTTTGTCGCCTGCCATCACTTCAAGTCGCGGCATCACATTGACTTTCAATTGTCTCTCATCGCTGCTAGTCGCTTGCAGTGTGTCCAGGGCTTTACTATGACGTCAATTTATAGAAAATGACATATAGAGCCACTTTAAATACAGGGAACAAATGAATATTCAGTGTATGGACATAGATTGAGTCAAGCATTCAACAAAAGTATATAATCGCAAAGTAGTTTATTTTTTATATTGTTTTTAATTAGACAGAGGTGGAGGATCTGGGAATTTTATGGGCAGAGGTGGCAACTATGGTGGTGGTGAAGGCAACTTTGGCAGAGGTAGATTTCACTGAATAAGCACTGAAATGAATAGTGTGGCCTGCTTCAAATGTAATGTAGCTTGGGCCGCTGTCCTTCAGGTGGATACAGCGGAGGGCGAGGTGGTTATGGAGGAAATGACTGCGACGGGTACGGAGGAAGAAGCGGTGAGTGGTTGACACAGTGTATCTAATACCCTTGCCATCGTCGTGTCACTGGGTTATTGTCTTTCCAGTGCCCAGTTGGTTAGTTGTCATGTTGGATATTCGTCTCTAGGGGGAAATTATGGTGGAGGGCCTGGTTACGGAGGAGGCCGTGGTGGCCCAGGATATGGGAGTCACAGTGGAGGATTTGGTGGTGGTTATGACAACTACAACGACAGAGGTACTGTTCTGACATTTGATCCCCAAGTGTTGATTTGCCTGCTGGTTGTGTAAATAATTAGCGAAGTGAAGGACCAGAATTTAACACCTGAAGTGGAGAACTGCCTTGTAACTTGACACATCTCACTTCCAGGAAACTTTGGTGGTGGAAATTACAATGACTATGGGCAGTATGGTGGACAGCAGTCTAATTATGGCCCCATGAAGGGAAACGACTTTAGTGGCAGAAATTCAGGCAGACCCTATGGAGGTGAGTGCCATTATCTCAGTGTCCACACTAAGTTGAACACTCAGACTTTAAAGTGTAACTGCACCCCAGCTCTGAGCCTGACTCTACCCACTAAACAAAAATGCATCAAGGTCCTGAGTGAGGGGGAGGGGCTGAGAGGTAAACCCCCATTAACATTAATGTTAACATTTGAATTTTAGTGTACCGATGAAAACCAGCCAAGTCCTGGTGTGATTTTTAGCGGATATGACATGTAGATCAGTTTTCAGCACATTAAATGCAGAATCTTATAAAAAACGGGAATTTTGTCAATGTTAACACCAGCATTTACTGTATGTGTCTCATCATACAGTAGATCAGTCCTATTACTTAGTTTACAGCTCAACAAACACATTTTAGGGCGCAGTTACACTCTTAAATTATTTGTCATGTTTACCTGCTTCTACATCGTATTTCCCTTGCACTCTATGAGAAAGTAGAGAAAAAATAGACTCCCTGCTAAAAAAAAAAAAAGAAAGAAGCTCTGGCTCCGCCTCGGCTCAGCAAGCAGTGTCACCTTGTTTGCTGTGTGCAAAGACTCGTTGATTAACATGCGAGCGGATCCAAAGTTGTACCATGTCTGCTCTGCTTCAGCTCTGCGTGCAGTGTGCCAGCATGATCTTTTCATGTGTATATACACTATATTGCCAAAAGGTTAGGGACACCTGCCTTTACATGCACCTGAAGGTTAATGACATCCCATTCTTAATCCGTAGGGTTTAATATGGAGTTGGTCCATCCTTTACAGCTATAACAGCTTCATCTCTTCTGGGAAGGCTGTCCACAAGGTTTAGGAGTATGTTCATTGGAATTTTTCACCATTCTTCTAGCAACGCCTTTGTGAGGTCAGGCACATATGTTGGATGAGAAGGCCTGGCTTGCAGTCTCCACTCTAATTCATCCCATAGGTGTACTACCGGGTTGAGGCCAGGACTCTGTGCAGGCCAGTCAAGTTCCTCCACACCAAACTCGCTCATCCATGTCTTTATGGACCTTGCTTTGTGCACTGGTGCGCAGTCATGTTGGAACAGGAAGGGGCCATCCCAACCGTTTTCACAAAGTTTGGAGTCTTGGTGAAATGTCTTGGTGTGCTGAAGCATTAACAGTTCCTTTCACTGGGACTAAGGGTCCAAGCCCAACCCCTGAAAAACAACCCCACACTATAATCCATCCTCCACCAAACTTTGCACTTGGCACAATGCAGTCAAGCAAGTACCGTTCTCTTGGCAACCGCCAAACCCAGACTCGTCCATCGGATTGCCAGACAGAGAAGCGAGATTCGTCACTCCACAGAACACGTCTCCACTGCTCTAGTGTCCAGTGGAGGTGTGCTTTACACCACTGCATCTGACACTTTGCATTGCACTTGGTGATGTATGGCTTGAATGCAGCTGTTCGGCCATGGAAGCCCATTCCATGAAGCTCTGTACGCACTGTTCTTGAGCTAATCCGAAGGCCACACAACGTTTGGAGGTCTGTAGCTATTGACTCTGCAGAAAGTTGGTAACTTCTGCGTACTGTGCCCCTCAGCATGTGCTGACCCTGCTCTGTGATTTTATGGGGCCTACCACTTCATGGCTGAGATTCTGTTGTTTCCAATCGCTTCCACTTTGTTATAATATCACAACAGTTGACAGTGGAATAATTAGTAGTGAGGAAATTTCACGACTAAATGGACTTACTACACAGGTGGCAACCCACGCTTGAATACATTGGGCTACTTAGAGTGACTTATTCTTTCTCAAATGTTTGTAGAAGCAGTCTGCATGCCTAGGGGCTTGATTTTATACATCTGTGGCTATGGAAGTGATTGGAACACCTGAATTCAATAATTCGGAGGGGTGTCCCAATACTTTTGGCAATATAGCGCATGTGTACATATACTGTATGTATATATGTACAGTGGATATAAAAAGTCTACGGACCCCTGATCTGGTCTGATGAAACCAAGGTTGAACTTGAATGGATTATCTTGGCAAAGGAGAAGTGCTTTCTAACACAGATTTAGACAGATATATGAACAATATTTGAGAGAAATAGGCCTTATGTGTACATAGAGAAAGTATTAGATCTTTGAGTTCAGCTCATGGTGAATGGGGGCACAACAAAAGTGTTTGTTCAGTGTACAGTATGTATATGTATTTTTTCCTCTTTATCCAAACCGCATCACTAAACTAAAAGGAATCGAATTATTTATAATGACTTTGCGTCCCCTATCATCCCCAATATTACTGTCACAATTAGGGTTGCAGCGATTAACCGGTTTCACTATTAACCGGGATTAAAAACCCCACAGCTTTATAACCGTAAAGGCTCAGCTACACAGAGTGTTTCCTTTACTCACTCTCAAAATATGGACATTTTGGTTGCATAGTGAGGACAATAAAACAAACATGCCAGGCGCAATGTGCAGATTCCAGACAGGACAAATACAAAGTTATTGGAAAAATGCTGTGTGGCACATGCTATCATGAGCAACATCATTGAATGTGATTCCTCTGCATTCATTTAGTTATGATGTTGCGCCACGGCAGAATGACGCCACACCAAAAGAAACTGGCTGGTGGCTACCTATTTCTATCAAACATAGTTTAAGTAAACTTTGGAAGGAACACTCGAATGTATCCGTTTGAGACAACTGTGATGATAATTTACCTCTGTGAAGTGTGAACTGGCAAGAAACAGCATGCGAGTGACATGTGCGCAGTACAGATGTTCTGCAGGCTGCAGCGCAAAACAATTCACTTCAGGAGTGCATGACAAACTGCTACAAGCAACTAGTTATTACTATATATTATTATATACATTATTAAAGTAATTTCCGGGGGGGTGGAAACTATATTGTAGATTTATTTGAAGTTTATCCTTTTAAGAAAAAAGGGGCACGCCTGGGCGTCCCCATTAACCTCTCCCCCCACAGGTTAGTAGGAATTTGTTTCTCCAGAGGAAACACTCAATGAAGTAGCAGTGAGTTAAGAGTTGGGCCATTGGCAGTAAAGCAGGAAAGGGCATTAGCGACATTGCTGGTGTTGTGAAATTCATGCATAATAATCGTGAAACCGTTATTATTATTCCTCAGACTATAATCGTACCTCAAAATGTCTAATCGTTGCATCCCTAGTCACAATGCAATTAATTGTGGCTTATTTCTTCAATCTAAATATGCAAGCATGCACTTATCGAAAATGTGCACGATGGGCTGAAATGTCTGCCAGACTGCCCGCACACCTGCTGTTTTCACAGATGGACAGTTGAAGACTAAGTCAATGAATGCAGACATTGAGCTTGGGTATTAACTCAATTTAAGAAGCGACGGTCACTTTCCTCCAGTAATGATAATGTCTAACCGTCATTGGTTGTTGTTGCAGGTGGCTATGGCTCTGGCGGCGGCTACAACTCGCGGCGATATTAATCATGTTGTGTCTTGGTGAGTTAAACGCAGCCTGCACACCGATACAGCGTGAGCGCATGGAGGTGTAGAATAACTGTCTGTTCTATCCTGTATCCATTCAACAGGCTTTCAGTTCTTAGCAGGGGAGGCGAGGAGGTGAGCAAAGGCGTTGTCAGGAAAGCCACAGGTTACTTTGAGGCAGTCGCCCGAGAGCATTAGCGGAACACAGAAGGGGAGAAAATAACTTTATAAAAAAGACATGAGTGTAGACTATACCCTTCCTTCCCTGTGGCAGATGTTTCCCCAAACACTTTTACCTTTTGTTCATATACAGTGTTTGTGTATTGTGCCTATAGAATCCAGAAAAAGAAAAAACAAGTTTTTATTATTTTACCTGCAATCAATTGCTTAAATAATTTTGTTTTTGCTTTGCTGTAGGTTTGATTTATTTTTGCAAGTCTATTCAGCTTTTTTTGTCTTTTTAAGTTAGTTTTATTACAAAAAATTGGCAACATGAGCCAGAAAGGTATATATCCCTTTGAAACTAATTATTGCCCAGTTGCACATGTTTGTGTATTTTATATTTGTATTTATAGCAGTGTGTATTTCCATTTTTTAGTTTTAGTGTAATCAAATAAAATCATTCTACATTAAAAGTAAGGGAACCTTTCACTGAACTTGTTAACAGGAACAAAAAAACGCAGAATTCTAGATTGTTTGAGTATTTTGAGACGTAGAAAACGACAAATAAAGTTGTGTAGTAAAGTGTCTTGAGGTTCAGTGCATCATTGGTTCAGAATAAGAGGGGAAGAGTATTTGCTTTTCTTACTGTTTTTATAAAGTTGAGAGAACTAGCTTGTATTTCTATGTATTTATTTTACATAACTCAGCCAAGCAAGTGTTGGGTAGTCGCCTAGTAGGGCAAGGGCCCACACACTACCTATGGTTGAGCAGGTAGACTTTATTTCAGCCACATGCATCTGCTGCTGGGCCCTCAGCGTCGCTAGTGTGGAAGATTACAGATGACTGTCAGACAGGACCTCTTCAGCGCCAGCACAGTGGACCAGTCAGCATTTTGAGAGAAAAGACGAGGCAGCATCAAGCACATCAACCCTGGATGAAAGCTTTCAATGTCGTTGCCAGTAGTGAGCATCTCAAGGCTAGCTAAACCTTCCAGCAAGTGATGCTAGCGAAGAAAGAATAGTTCCTGGACACATTGGAGATCCGGTTCAGTCAGAGATACATCAGTTTACCCACAAATAATAGATTTCAAACGTAACAGAGGAAAAGGGAGTGAGTCTTTCACTAAAGCGTACTTAAGAAGATGGAGCAGGTAAGAGTAACCACTTTGTTTGATTTGCAGATTTGGAAAGAGGAATTCTCTTCTTGCTGAAACTCTGTAAAGACCTGATTACAAGGAAGGTTCTGGATGGGTAAGACATGTTTTTCAAAATATTACTAAAGGCTGCACACTGAAAGCCAGCACTAGATGTGACATGAAAAGTGCCTACCCTGGTCTTGAGTGTAGTTTTCTGTCAAAATAATTATAAAATCATAAGATCTGTGATTGAAAATCTGATTGTAATAATTAAACAAAGGAACCATTCCACAGCAAACAAACTAGCATCTTGTTTAGCATCTATATTTCAAGTTATACATGTGCCTATAGTCCACATGTACACAGATACATCCGGGATTTTCCTGACACAAAAATCCTGTCCATACAGCACTTTAAATAAAAAATAAACTCCATCCATATGAAAATGCAATAGCCTATTGCAGACTTTCAAGCACTGAAGAATAGGCCTACTGTTGACAAAATAAAGGGAGGTTTGAGGTTGCGTAGACTGGCTCTCATTTTATCAGTGATTTGAGTTGTATTTCCTGAGTGGGTACCCTGATAGCTGTTAATAGAGTCAACAAAAATATAAATATTGGAAAACACAATAACAGTATTTAACTAAATGAAGTGCCAATCCTGATTGTTGTTAAATTAATCAAACTAAAGTATATAGTAAGTAGAGTTTTTTTTCTGCCATTCGAGAACATATAGTAAAGGCCTTGGCATACTTACCACGTCCGCGGACTATCGCCCATCTCCAAACATTTCTGTCCGCACTAAGATCACAACTTCTAGGTGTACTAAATATTTATTTCCAGCGAATATATTATTTACACCAATATTGTTCAATGGAAACAATGTGTGCACATAAAAATCATAATTGTTAATTTCAAAGCACTTATTTCGTATACATTTATAACCGACGCATCAGCATGAAGTATGCTTGGAACAGCCCGAGACCACATTTGGTAGTATGCCATGACCATGGCACCACTGGGCAAATTCAATTAAAATACACTGCTATAAAGTTGATCAGTATGTGACAATGTTTTTAATAGACTTTTTCCAATAAATTGTTAATGTTTTTTTTAACTAAAAAATTCTGAAATGGCTGCCAGATGTAATAAAATATGTATTGATGTATTGCTGGTGTGATGGGCTTGGTGTCTTAAGGTTGTGGAAGTGAAAAAAGAAAGGCGGATTGAAATTGTTTTGGCTTTGATGTCTGGTAGAGCTTTGTGAATGGCATACATTGAGTATGCATTTTAGTAGTCGATGGGTGTCTGTTATTTCCTGTGTGACTGTTATAAGTCATACTGGTTCTACCAGTTTGACAAAGGTTTTCAGTCACACCACAGCAAAACTATTTTAAGTATGGAAAGTGAAGTCAAGGTTATGGAGAAATCAGAACTATTCCCTACAAGCCTTAGGGTAGAAAGTGTGATAATGAGCATGTGGTGTGTTATGTAATAATTCCAATGTACAGGTATGTCCACATGGCATTTATCTTCAATCAATGCTACTGTACAGTATAGCTGCAGTACAACATACAAAAGAGTACACCAAGTTGCTATGAGTAGTTTATTGAACAGCATAGTTGGGATTTTTAAAAGCCACAAAATCAAAGTTAGATGTTTATAAAATAGACATAAGTAATGTGATTGAAACAATTAGCATACTAAAAACATATATACAGTACGACAGTTTCTCATCAATAGCCATATGTTTGTATTTACAAATAATATCGGAAAAGGAATTTGAGGGTATTAGAGCAGTACAAAAGTAAAATATCAAAAATATTACAAGATTCAAAAGGAGAAAGCAAAAACTATATAATAGTTCTGCTGATCTACTTATTTTTAAAGCTGCGCAACTACAAAGTTATTGCATAGGGGTATTACTATGATATAATGCAGTACCATGTATTTGCTACTTAAGCAGATAAGTGCTTGTCGTCTTTGCTCTTGAGTGTCTTTTTAATGCGGGGAACGAGGAAGACGCTGCCGTCGCTCGTCTGCTGCAGGGAGTACTCTGACGGAGAGTAGGCGTTTCCTTGTTCGTCTCTCAGCACACTGAACACCTCCAGGTACAGAGCGGTCAGCTGCTGCTTCATCTTCCTGAGGTTGCTGTCCTGCTGGCTCTTCTCCCTCAGCAAGCGCTCCTTCTCGTCCTTCAGGGAGTCCAGGTCGTACTCCAGGCCCACGATGTTCTCCATCTTCCGTTTGCGGCAGTTCTGTGCGGCCACCTTGTTCTTGCCGCGGCGGCGAATGTCGCGGACCAGGGCCAGCTGAGCCTCGTTGAGCTGGTGCTTGGACATCATCTCGTTGAAGTCGTCCACGGGCAGGTTGATGATCATGTCCACGGTGAACGGAATCTGCAGGGCCTTGGCCCGTTGCTCGTCTCTGGAGAGACGCACCTCCGAGCGCCTCTTCAGCTTGTCCTTGGTGAACGGGGAGTCGCTGTAGCCAGCCTCTTCTTCCGGCTCAGTCTTCTGTTCCTTGGGGTTCTTTTCCGGCTGCTGTTGCGGCTCACCTGGCGGTACTGACAAAGAGATTGCCAGCTGGAGATCATCAGGTTGGAAATTCAAGGAGAACATTTCAGAGTAGTCCGACTCTACACTTCCGGGGCTGATATCCAACTCGTCCATGTCTGAGTCACTATAGCTATAGGAGCCGTCACTGTATCCAGGCTTCTCCGGGGAACTAGGAAAATTTGGGCTTGTGTTCATAGAGATTCCTGAATCTGTGTCGTGCATATCTACCATCACTTCCTGTTTGAGTATGTCAAAATCTTCCTCAGGTGACATGGCTTGTATCTCGGCTGGTTTATACGGAGGTTTGTTTGGTAACTCCGGCAAGGTGTTGCTTCCATTGTCCTCCAGGCCGGGACTTCCTTTGGTCTCTTTAGTGCCAAGAAGTGGGTTGGGGTAATATACATCGCAGAAGCCTTCTGCAATGAAGTTAGTATTTAACTGGGGGGGGTTATCAATCATCTGACTGAGCTGGTCTGGAACTGCAGCAATAGGAAAGGCTTCTTCAAATGTGTGGATGAATTCAGGGGGGCCTACACCTACTGTTTCTTCTCCTGCATCAGTGAGATTGGGCAGTGGGTAATAAGTGTAGGTTGGATCCTGTACTTTTGGGCTGTTTGTGGGGGGATATGTAGTTGTCTTTAGAGTGTCCTCCATCGATATATTGAGACAATTCTAAGGGGGAAGGGGACAAAATATAAATACATACCAAATCCTTCAGTACAGTTGTGTTAATACTGATACCAATCAAGATATAAACAAGACAAACCTAGGTTGTGGTTATTGAGTGTCTACATGCCACATTATTACAGATCATACCCTTGAAATGAGTAGTTATGTTTTACCACAAGGTTATGATTGTGGGTTATCGTTGATGTCATTTCCCGTTGATTCTTTGCAAAAAATAAATATTGAAAAACAAAACTACAAGTTTCCTGGTCAATTTTGATTGTTAGTAATATTTGTATATCTGAGTAGCTTGTGTTGTGGGGGAACCATATTTTTTACGCCACACTTAAACTACGTATGTACTGTATGTATTTTGCTTAAGGTTGTGTTATTGTACCCATTAACAGACATTATATCCTAATCTCTGGGGTTTGCGTTAGACAAACTGTCCAAAGACCCAGTGTGTGATACCATGGACATGAATTTCATCACACCTTTTCAACAATGTACAATGACACTTAATCGCGGAAGAATGAGACGGACACACCCATTTCTGTATCTAGTACTGTATCGCATTCACTCTGGGCAGACAAACGTGTGCTTGTACTCTATAGAGGCGCTCATGACACCCATGTACTCTAGCCGTTTGTTCCACTGAAACAGTAGAATCCACAAATACCTGCAGCTCGGGGAGGGACAAAAGCTCCATCCACGCTTGCTCCAAATCTGGAGAGGTCCTCTGTGGTATGAGAGGAGCTGTGGAAAGGGTGGGCGGGAGCAACGATGGCTGCTCAGGGGACCTCATGATCTGGTTTCTGGTGGGGGCTGGGACAACAGCAGTATCCAGACAAGCGGAGGTGTTCTGCAACATGCATTAATAAACCATTTAGAGTGGCAACAGCTGCAGTGAATGGCATACAGGCTAATGCATGCACTGGATGAATAGAAGGTGTACCTCCGTTGTCTCTACGAGTGGAAACGTCTCTGCCAGAAGCTGCATGCATTCATCGAATGACAGGTCGTCACCGTTTTCAGTGAAGTGTGTATCCTGCGAGAAAGGTTCAGGTACACTGATTCAAGCTAATGCTAACCACTGAACCGCACACACGGCATCTTTTAGCTATGGCTGAAATTAAAAAGACACAAAGAACAATAGGAAATTCTAACCACACACCAACACAAAGCTACAGCTCAACCTGTGATTATCCAATTGGAATAGGGGATGGTAAGCGATAATTAGCTTTGAAAAAAGTTTAACCAGTCATGCGAGGGGAGGAGTGGCTCAACCTGTAATTCCCCAGTTAGAACCGAATGGATAGTAAGAGGTTACCCAGCTACGTAAAAAAAGTTGAACCAATCACGTGAGCGGAGGAGTGGCCCATCCCCGATATTTTAAAGGTGGCAAAGCGCATATACCTGTGTAACAATCTCCAGATGTGTGGCAGCTGGCTGCTGCTGTGGCGTGGTGGTGGTGATGGCGGGCAGGGTGCGGGGCACATACTCTCCAGTCTCCTCGTCGAGCTGCAACTGGGCCAGCAGAGCCTTCTCCTGCTCCCGGACCAGCTGCTGCCGCTTCTCCTCCTCCACCTCCCTCTGCCTCTGCAACGCATGCTCCTTCTGACGGTGGCTCAAGTCAAACACTTCACGCCTGGCGCCCAGATCAATATCTTGCCTCCACAGGATGTCAATCAGGTCCATGTCCTGGGTGGGAGAGACAAACACACACGTTGTACAAGCGCAAGCCACGGCCATGTCGTACCGGTGAGAGAGAATGTGTGAGCAGCCCTGGAAGAGGAAATGTCGTCTCTGCTGTGCCTACTGCACTTGCCACGCCCTACCCCTCTGTGGTCTGTTCGATGCAGGCAACACTAGCATTAATTCCATGAGGAAGAGAGGCAGCATGAATAATGGACGCACTTCTCAGTTTCCTTCGTGTTACTGGCACACACAAGCAGCACATATGTGTCCTTCCCTTTTTATCCCCGAGCCTGGGAGAATAGTCTCCTCCATGCCTGTTGACTTAGAGCCATGTCTAAATGCAAAACTGCATAGTGTCATCATCACACGCCCTGCTTGATATAATGGCTCCAGTTGTTAGTAGTACTTTTTTAAATGGATGACAATCAAACTAAATGACCACTAGTCAAAACAACTTTTTTTAATACTGTACACAAACTATGCATTGTATTCCATTTAACACATCAAAGTAGGCATTGCTCATACTACTGTATATTAAGGGTGTTATTTCAGTATTACACTGTAGTATACATGTTTTCTTTAAACACATTGTTCTCTCCCTTGGGCCTTCTAACATCCATTACAATAATTACAACACATCTCAGAAGGCAATCTTTCACATGGCCCTTGTGTGATAGCATACACCCAAGATATTATCTTAGAAGAGAAGCGCTGCTCATGTGACTGTTTGTTGCTCAGATATGAGTAAAAAGAAAATGCCCCACATGTCTGGTCACTTCAACAAAGCAAAGAAATGTAATTAAAATAACTAAGAACTAAAAAACTCAAATGAAACAAAACAAAAAATGGAGGGTATCAGTTATGAGACACTATATTAACATTACAAATGTGATCCAGACAATGACCCAAACAAGCAGGGACTCTGGTGGATTTTGATATGAAACATCTATTTATGGCAAGCAAACAATATCTATATGAGCACAGGGCTGGGGGTGTGTATGTGTTGGAGAGGGGCAGCTGTGAGAACCATAGTGCAAAATAAAAACCCACTAACACGTTTTACCTCAGTGTTGCATCAGAGCCTCAATCGGTCAAATGACCACAAAAAGATTTAACGTCACTAAGGCTTCTTATTATAAATTATACTGGCTGAGAGGTGAGAGTAAACCAGACATTATGGCTGCTGGAGGAATGAGGAAGTGGCCTAATATACTGTCCAAGCGGGTTAGCTGAATATTCCTCTTGTGGTCAGTTTTGTTTTCTACAATCAACAACCACACTGTCACAAGGTTCAAATGGCTCTTGAAAACAACCTGCTCCCATTGGGCTTTTCAGGTGGACAGCATTAATAAGGGAGTCCCTAGATAACAATTAAACAATTTAACTAAGCTTTAAGCCTGATTTTCTTATGGTGTGTTATATGAAGCCGCCATGTTTTTACTTGGACCTTGTAGATGAAATGCATAAACAGGTTGACCCTCATTCCTACCATGAAGCACAGTCAGCAGTAAACAAGTCAAATGTTCATGGCCGACATATGTAGGAATTTTGATAATAAGATTTGGTAAATTCAACTTTCAATTTCACACACAAACAAAATACAATACTACTAGACATCTGCATTATCAGCAAGGCAGGTGTCAAGACAAGGATAGTTAACAGGGACAATATAGTATGCCAACTTATGTGTGCATACTAAATATAACTTAAAATGTTGTGTCTGTGTGTGTGATCAAACATCAACTGTATTGCATCTGGGTATGATTGTTTTTCTATGAGCCATAGCCAATTCCCTCTTTCGCATTCGGTCATAAGGTTTCATCACCCTTTGACCAAAGGTGATGAAACACTGCTGCAAATTCCAAACATTTGAACTAAGCTGGTTATCTGGGAGGACAATATGGAGTAAACTATTAGAAAATACATGTTCACGTTTGTTTTCTGTTTATGTTTTTGACTGATCGTACATCAACATACATTCAACTTCACAGAAACGAACGTGTTTCATAATTGATGGATGGCAGATTGTGGATCACATGCAACGGTACTAGATCACGCAATGAGGTGGGGGGTGGGGACAAAACCCGTGCGTGCCAGACGACATCCAGGAAGCTAGCACAAGTATTATTTTTAAGTAGCCTAATATTTAAATACTCTTCAACATGGTTTTACTCTGTACTGTACACACATATCTTGAAATGTTATGTTTGTCTATTCATTGTGTTTTCGATAAAGCCAATATTTGTAGTGACTCGATCACTTGCAAAACTGGAAAGAATAATAATATAATATTATATATTGTATATAATATATACCGGTAGGCTACTAATGAAAACGTTCTGGTTGTTTTCTATATCGCCATCATTGAGTAAGCCATCACAGTAGACCTACGTCGAACCTGTTAGCTTAGAATGTACGGTACCGTACCAGGCTACATAACCTGCATTAACAGTTAGCTTACCGGTAGTCTACTGTCATGTCCATACTGTTACTATAGGCCTGACCTACGGCATAGGTTGTCGATTCGCTAAAGGACCTACAGTAGGCAAAGGGCAAAGCTAACGAAAAATACGTTATCGCCAAGACTCGGGTACATTTATTTGCGTAAAAAAGTACCGTAGAACCATCAGTCCAGACCAAACCAGACGACCTTGTTTTGATGATTACTTAGATAATGTCATAGCTTACCTGTTGACTGTCCTGTATTTTAGGCACCTCAATATCCATAATTGTAGAGTATTCGCGAAGACAAACGTTTCAATATCACAAATATGTTGTATTCCTTATTGTAACTTTAGAAATGTATACAATCCAGTGGTAAGGAGGACGGAGCAGCTGCTTTCGCCTGCGCGATAGACACAAATATGCTTCATCTAACATAATGCATTACGGAAATCCCAAGTAGTTCAATGGCCCCGCCCACAGGTTGCTGCAGCCAGTCAAACGCTTCTAAAGAACTGTTGTGGGATCGTCCCCTTCGACGTCAACACGCTTTGCCCAGTAGGATAAGCCTTTGATCATTTCGACGTTATCAAATCAATATACAACACAGTTGTGTAAAGAAATGTCACATGTCGACCTTGCTTACTTGCCAGGTCGACCTATTTTTATATATGGGTAGATATGAAATTGATAGTCCTAATCATACAATTCCACGGTTTCTGTCACCATCCTATTGTAGAATGAGGTCCAAATGTGTATAGACTACCTCCTCACAGGCGAACGCTGAGCATAGCTACTTAAAATTATCCTCTCGTTTGTCCTGTAGCTGTAGTCAATGTGATACCGTACTGGTGCACAGCGCCCCCTTCTGGTTATAATTTATGTGGAGGTAAAGGCCCTTGGGCCCCAATGTCCCGTGGAGAGAAGACTGCTAATATAGTTAGGTGGGACAGCATGTTAGTTAGGTGGGAGAGACGCACGCCATTGCGACCGGCTGAAAATACTACTGTAATGGCATGTATTGGCTGTTTTATTGTGTGGACATGTATGAGCAGCTATAGGCTATTATTTCCCGTTTTTTAGGTAAGGCCACTTGTTGGGCCAATCTACTTGTTATTTTATCCTTAAATTATATTGTAGAAGTTTCATTAATATAATATGCTATAATTAGCCTATTTTGAGTTATCTGACATCCTAACGTCAGTAAGACGCAAAAGACGATGCAATTAGAGTTTTAAAAATGGCAATGTGGACATAAGATATAGACTACAAGTCTATAGTGAACTCGCACTGGCACCCGTAGGCTGCTACGGTGTGAAATTTAGGCCTACACAAAAAAATAAAAAAAAAATTTTTTTTTTCTCTCAAGCGCGCTCATGAGCACGCGTTCACGTTTGGCAGCTCCACGTCGACATTCTTCCAGCTGCAGATAGTGAACTGCACTAGACTGAAAGACGAAAGGTAAAGCAGCATAAGGCACCTTACGATTAATGACATGCAAGTCCACAAACGGACAGCAACCACACTGGAAAATACTTTTGCTTGTTCGTTTAGGCATGTCCTGTTATATTTTCACATCGCTTTCTGCTAAATGCATTCTATGATTTGACTATTTGCCCTCGTGTTGGATTGCAGCTGCCTCCTTGCGTTTACCTCTTTCAGGTAGTGTACGACTGGAAAACCTTTCTTTGCTTTGTACATATGCTCGTTGAAGTTGAATAGCCAAAACACTGTTATGTAATTGCGATTTATGGTATCGATGTTTGTGTCATAACACTTCAGTTTAGAAAGCCAAAACCGCTATTAAGTAAGTGGTCCTATCTGTATTTTCAATTTAAAAGGCTCCATAATGCAAATATTAACTTTTCTGAGACTGACGTTATTAACATTTCATAACATTTACTTGTTTAGTGTAAAGATATTTATTTATTTATTTTCAATCTAAAAGGTTCAACAGGTAGTCAAAAACATTGTGTAATATAGCCAATTGTTTTAAAAGGTTTAAAAAGATGAAGCAAATGTTTTTAGATTTGTACTAGTGTATAGGCCTAAAACCTATTGGTTTGTATTGCTGGCCTAAATGTTAGCTTTACAACTGGATGATGAATGTCACCGTTAAAGTGGTGAGTAAACATTTTAGGGTCTCCAGGCTTAATATTTATTTATTTTATTCTTTGTAAAGGGAATCGCCAATATATTAGAATATGCTGTTTAGGCCCACCTTAAATGCAGATAGGACCTCTCCTGACCATTGCTTCATCTGAAGGATATTTTATCTAACCAATCTACCAAATATAGAAATATAACCCTCTGTAAGTTTTTTATGTTTCATTACAGGTTAAAGGAGCAGTCTGTCACTATGGATTATGGTCGGCACAAGGACAACCCTATGAGTGTGGCTGTGACTGTGGCTTTCCAAATAAAGTTCTGTGATACACTTAGACTCTAATTGCTGGCAGTCAGTGCATTACAGAACTTTGTTTTGGAAGTTAATTCTTTGACCTGTGGAATAAAACACCAGACCTAGTCACTTGGTTCACAGATGATAGATTACGCTACTGGATATCTTTTATGAATTATCAGTGTTTTCAAAAATAAAGTTTTGTTATTTTGTTATTATAGTTTCATTATTGTGTGTGTGTGTGTGTGTGTGTGTGTGTGTGTGCGTGCGTGCATGTAATAGCACATGTGTACTGAAAAGCCACATGGCTTGGAATGGGTTCTCTTAGTTACAAGGTCATTGTGTGCCATATGGAAACTGTAGTCCAACTGGTCATGTTAATTAGGCTATGTTAGGTGGAAAAGGAAACTGCTTAGTTTCAGACACTTCCACAATGTATAGGTTATATTTTAAGTATAGGCTATACAATGGCATTTTAAGATATCTGGATGTAAAAATCGTGTAGCCTACAGTAGAGTATGTTTCATGCTGCACATAGGATGATACTATAGATTAGATTTATATAGAACATAATCATTTACATCAATGTCCAATAATTTTTCAAAGCCACTATATAGACATGCATTAGCCTACACGATGACAGCTGTCATCAGCTTTAGTTTTACGCTTTTGTTTCCACTGCTTGTTCTTTTAAACATTTTTTTAAAGGTTGTCCTTTTTATGTCTGTGGATTTCTGACATACAGTATACCGTGTCACACCGATATGTCAAAAATGGAATACGTTGTCAAATGTCAAATAATTGCAACGAGCGTCTTTGTAAATGGAAGCGAATGCTCCAATCAATTTAATGTAAGTATAATTAAGCCTAGTAAGCATAATTCAATATTTGCTTTATTCCACAGTGTAGGCTAGCTAGCCTAAGTTCCACACCGCCAGGTTCTCACCGGGTTCACATAGATATCGCAAAGCATGATGGGACGTGCTAATATTTACCTCATATCCTACTGTATGGCGATGACCCCTGACAGCCGCCGCTCCCTCACAAATACGGAAGCAGCATGGCGTCCGGCAGCATCTCCGAGAGGCAACGAATTGCAGAGCATCGACTAAGGATAATTACCGGACATTTACAGAGACCCATAGACATCGATTCGGATATTCAAGCTGTTGAATGCAAAGCCCAGGAAAACAAGACAAATGTGGAAAGTAAGAGGACGGTGCCGAGGAGGAGGTAAAAGCTATGATGAAGTGGTAACGTCAGTGAATGAGGGCTTCTTCATCGCTGTTTGAGGAAGATACTAACATCCGATTTTCAACAGCATGATAGGCTTAGCTAAATATATAGCTCACAACTATCCAAGGATGTCATGCGTCAATAATTCAATTTTCCCATCTTTGAAGCAGAATCATTTTATAGCGCTCGAGTCAAATTGCTAAGCCTGTTAGCCTGTGCTAGCCAACGTTAGTGCTCTAACAAAGTAGTAATTCATTCATTCATTATGGAATTGGGTGTGGCTGAACTCCTATCATTTGGTTTGTGCTTAACTTTTCTGTCCATCAGCAGCTAATGTCCTATGTAAATTATATTTGGATTTTGCCTTTACCTAAAGTTGGTGTGCGTGTTGCCTAATCTTCACATTTGCTGTGTGTTTTGCTACCCGAGTTCACTTTATGCACAGTGACACTGGTTCAAGTTGTTTTTCATTGTGTGTATATATATATATATAATATATATATATATATATATATATAATATATTATATCTAAATACGA
>JAODUE010000014.1:3010083-3028975 GCA_027564755.1 Amblyopsis hoosieri
TGGGAGGTGTTCCAGGCACGTCCGGCTGGGAGGAGGCCTCGGGGAAGGCCCAGGACCAGGTGGAGAGATTATATCTCCACACTGGCCTCGGGATCCCCCAGTCAGAGATTTCCAATGTGGCTCGGGAAAGAGAGGTTTGGGGTCCCCTGCTGGAGCTGCTGCCCCCGCGACCTGACTCTGGATAAGCGGATGAAGATGGATGGACGGATGGATGTAATTATATTTAAACATTGCATCGATTTATGTGTTTTTTCCTACAGTGTCTTCTTATACAGCACAATTTATTAACTTTCACCAAATTCATATTTGTTTCCCTGGGCATTACGTTGAAGGCAGTGTCATGCCTTTTTATTTTCCTCCATATTCCGGTATATTCTTGAAATGTAACTTGCCAAGAAATGTAAAAACTGTTTATTCTGCCTTGTATAGCCACCCTGAATCCTGAACCCCATCAGGTATAACAACGAAGGTTACATCATCATGTTATGGCTCCTGAGGCTGTACATTTAAATATATATGCACTGTGTTCACTCACAAAACCAGCAAATCCTTCTCTATAGGAATCACAAACTGCCTGCTGCCAACCCATGCTGCCCAAACAGCCATATCTGAATCCCTTTACCAAATAGTTCTAAACCAGCTGTTATACACTCTTGTAAAGAATACAAACATGTGATATGGGTGAATTCTCACTTCTAATTTACAAGGCAAGTATGTGCAGTTTAAAAGGCATGGGTCCGTGTTTATTATGTTTGTATGTTGTTGTTTGTAATTAAATGCACAAATTAGAGTGAAAAGTGATGCCCTCTATCAAGAACTTCAGTCATTACTGAGTCATGACTGCAGTTGAAGACTGCAGTTGAAGAAGATTGAGCACTGTAGGCCTACTTGAGTAGAAAGAACTGAATATGTTTAATTCTCACAGCCGGATCCAATTGATGTCCTGTCTGTCTGTCTGCCTGTCTGTTGCTGGCTGTTGTTATTAGTATACATAGGCTACATATACATATCAAGATGCAACGGCTTTTACTTTTTGTCTAGATGTATTATTATATTATTTATAATTAATAACATGTGAAAACATTTGTAAATGTTTAAATTTTTTTAATAGGTATTGACAGCTTTCTTTGGTTGGGGGACGTCGGCCGGGGTATCCGTACCGAAATGGTTAATTTGCCTTTGAAGAGCAGTGTTCTCGACAGTGTTGGAAAAGTTACTTAGGAATAGTAATAAGTTACTATTTATGCATTACTCCTTCAAAAAGTAATGATATTACTTTACGTATTATTGGGTATTAAAAGTATTTAATTACAACCTGTGGCCAGCTCATTTTAGAATTGAATCATTTTTATTGGAACAATAATTAACCCTAGGAGTCAACAATCAGCCAAAGTGAAAACATTGCAGCCTCTCAAGCCAGATGATTGGACAGGTTGGTTCAATTACGATAGTTTATTCCCTAAATTTGCTAGGATCAAAAATCTCGTTCTTGTAACGTAGAAATGCAGCATTACTTCGATTAGTAATTGTAATATTATTACTTTTTTTGAAAAAGTAATTAATTACACTACTAGTTACTTCTATTGATGTTCTTTGTGCAGTAACATTGTGGTGAGCACTCGCATTGGCAAAGATGAACACCTTCAAGCACTTACTAAACATGGGTACTGCTGTCATTAAAGACTCTGACATTCTCCTCCTGTTAGGCACCAACCCATGCTTTTCTGGCTCCTGTGTCTAATGCACACTTTAGAAAGAGGTATCTAGGCTTATAGCATGCTGACTGCTGTGGCAAAGTCTATATAACGTTATTAGTGTATCACACTGAAGAGTTACAGCATCCCTTTTAAAAGAGACCAATACATTTGATGGAGTGCTGCGACTGCAATGGCTGAGACATTTTTTTGTTTGTTATTGAAACATTGTGTGCTTTAGCTGGCCTCACAGTAAAGCAGCTCTATTGGTTCAAGAGGTGGACTTTAGCAAACACATTGTACTGTATGATCATCTTGGACAAACTGCAGTGATTCTTGAGAAAATTGCAAACAGAGCTCACCCTGCCCCTAAGTAATTGTTTCATCTGATTTATAAATTAGAATAGATTTCTTGCAATATCTATCCAGTAGTGTCTAATGTGTACTTTTTTTAAATTTCCCATCTAGGCTTCATCAGTCAAGTGAAACACCTCTCTTGCAGGTCCTGGCCAAAGCAAACCATCATAGAAGTGGTGCCCTGCAGAGGCAAACTGGGGAAGATGTTGTGTCCACCATTGCACAGGAAGTTGGAGTCAACAGCAGACTGGAAGGAAGCTGGATGATTCTCAACGTCCTCCGCAGGTCATTGTCTTTGAAAGAGAGATTGAATGCTTTTACCAACAGTATACATATTTTTGCTGCAATAAAGCGTGTGGGTTTTGGCTGTACAGGCATAGCAGTCAAGTGGCTGTACTCTGTCTTTGTTAACATGCCAGTTCTTGAAGGACCCACCTTAAGTTGTATTCTGGCTGTGGCACTATGCTAAGTAATGTCTCAAGGTCAGCAGTTTCAGATCAAACACACATTGTCATGCTCTTTGGAAAAATAACCTTTACAATGCTTTTGATTGAGTCATTCAGTGACTTTATGCAAATGCTCTGTTTGATGATCTCCTATAGTGTCGCCATTGGGATGTGGGCACACTAATGGCTGACGTCATGCTTCCTGGGGCTACATACTGTACACAGAGGAATGTAACACCTATGTGACCACTGACAGCCTTGCCCAGCCCACCAGAATAGCTTTAACGTTCCCAGGCACAGCTAGGGAGGACCGGAAGATCATAAGAGCTTTATCAGAGGTAAACAGGCACAAACAAACAGTTTACTCACATTCATTATGTCCAGCATTGATTATTCATTTCCTTCAGAGCTGGCTGGACACCCTTGATGAAATTCACAGTATAGCGTGGGTCGCTTCATGATATTGAGGAGACTAAGTATTTTAAACAAGTGAATGTCTCAGATATGAAGATTATAGATTGAAAGATCACGTAATCTTTTCCACACTGCCAAGGAAATATCTGACATTATTCCACAAATATACCTGGGGTGGAAGTTGTATATGTATACTTTGCTGCCTTATTCATATATCCTTTCACACTTAAATGTTGCTTCTCTATAAAGTGGTAAAATGTCTGCCATGCTAACACATCACACAGCCTCCACCAGCCTGTAATATTGACATATAACAGGATGCACAGTTGTGGTTAGCGCCATGCTTCAGATGGTAAATCTGTGCGAAATAGCAAGAACTGAGATTCTCTCTCAGTTATTCCAAAATATTCTACTAAATATTTTCACAATACACTTTTGAACTAAAGGCAATGTCATAAGAGTGGCTTAAGATATATATATTGTGTGTGTGTGCGTGTGTGTGCGTGTGCGTGTGTGTGTGTACCATTGGTGTGTACACAGTATAATTGGTGTTTATACAGTATGTAGGAGTTGCATCAAATCCAGTTATATGGCTTTTGTGACAAAAGATAAGACAATATGTGGCATTTATTAAATGTAGATATAAAATATGTTAGATATGTAAAATGTTTGTTAAACCTGCTGATAAAAGTACCCTACCTACTGTAACACTTCCACAGATCCTCTTAAAATAGCTCTACAGAGTGCAAAATGTATGAGCCAAATGAGCATGACTTGTACATTTTATTGAATCTGGTACATTTGGTTTCTTGTAGCTGAATATTTTATCACTAGAATATAAAAACATGAGACTTTATGTTTTAAATTTGTGAAATTATGTGTGTCAAGAAGAATATATAATTCCCTAGAACATTCTTGATTTGCTTTTAATAACTATATTAAATACATATTATTTAAATACATATTTAAGAGGATTTATAATACATATTCTAAAACGCTGTTTTTGTCATTTTCTTACTTAGTAATATTGTTTTATGTTATGGTTTGACAGTGTGGTTTGTAATATCTGCTCCTTCCGCTAAAACTTTTCCCGTTCCGACCTCTGGTGTCTCATTGGCACAAACTGCATCAGTAAAGAACAGGGTGCAACAGGGTACCAGGGTTGATAACTCATTCATAACGAAGATGATAGCCGTGGTGGTCCAGGTGGTTGTTACAGCTTCTCGTCAACTGTACTCGAGAAACCAAGCCTCGACTATGTGCAAAATGGAGACTGCACTGTCTTTAAAACATGGTGTCATACCCCTTGCAAGAGATAACATAAGCACTTCTGCATTGCTATGGCTTTTACAAAGTTGAATTTCCAATATGGTAGGAGAGGTTGTTGTTGTTCAGTGTACTGTTGTCATGTCCCCGCAGTGCCTGTAGTGGTGCTGTGAGGAGTCTGCTGTGGACCCACCAAAAATCCTCAGCAGCCTTCCTACTGCTAATATTTGCTGTGGATAATCTATACTTGTATGTATCTGTATTTCAAGATATATAGAATTCGATGATCACCTTTACCAACCTAATATTTCGGATATCGATGCACCAGTAGCCTAGCTGATTTCCAATAGAGATTTCGGCCGTCTATCTGGAGCGAATACCGTAAACAGCCCATACCAATTTAAGGTAAGCGAAATATGCTATAGCCTGGGCCTCTATTTTTAAGTGGCCGCTTTTGTCTAGCAGTCGTGGGCATACGCAGTCTACTCTAGGCTCCTGGCTTCCATAGGATGAAGGCCTATAATCGACTATTTTCTCTTATGGTGGTTTTTGTGATCTAACCACATTAAACAAATTATTTTAATAATCACACGTATATAATAAACTAATCAACATTGATGTAATACATACACTGAATGTATGTAATTTGGAGAAATCGCTGATAACTATCGAACCGTGTTTACGAAGGCCTGCACGTGCAGGCCTCGATCATCTGAGGCCCATTGTCTATAGCAATTTAGTCATAAATGGGCAATGTTTGTGTGCCGTATAATCAATCACATAAGAACGATCGTCAATAGTATAAAACAGTACATGTTGTGTATTTTAAAACACATCTAAATGTAAAGCATACAGTTATAAGTCATCTGCTAATATTTCCGTTTCCTGGTTAGCTACCGCCTACTATATGTGTTTTTAGCTTGGGAGCTAGCTAACATTAGCATTCTTTGCGCCTCTATCTTATGACTTGTGTTGTAAAAAAGTACATGATATACTTGTACAGGATGTGTATTAGACTATGATTAAACATACTGTGATTGCGTTCAAAATAATGTTACATTAACGCTTATAATTTACAATCGGTCGTAGGTTAGCTAGCGCTCAGTATATAGTATAGTGGTAGGACAGTGTCGACTAGTGTTAATTATCTGGCCACTTGGAAGTCATGGACAGTTAGTTAGTTACTAACCATAATCTGTAGTGCACCTAAAACTGATTCGTTAGCAAGTAACCTAAATTACTTACTCAGCTACTATTGTTGGATACAACGGGTACAACTACGTTGTGCTGTACGGTACCTGTAGGATCTAATCTGAATTCCAGTCTACATTGTGTGAATGTAATAAAGTGGCTTATCCAAGTTGTGAGCAGCTAGCCTGTCTTCCACTCTCTATGTACGTTTATTTCAGCCTTTACCTTTCCAGGCTCACATGTATCATGTATGTTACAGTTTACCAGTTCATACATCATATGATGTTACAGTTTACCAGTTCATACATCATATGATGTACACATGATGTATAATAAGAGTAATCAGTCAGTGTGTTGTAAAAGTTAATCACAGCGCTTTATGTTTAGATTTTGAAATTGGAAATAGGGGTGATTATTTGAATTTCAGAAAGTTATGATTCTGTAATAGCTCACCCTAAAACATCTAATGTATTGTTTATTAATAACCAACATAGACACTATGGAGACCTTTAGACATAGTTTTGGTGGGTTTATCAAATGGGAAATAATTAACAAAATTCCAAGGCACACTTTTTTGTTAGTCATTTTGTTTTTGTATAATTAAATATTGTCTAATGATAAACTGAATAATTTTTGTTGATATTGGAGTTGTTTAAACTGGTAGGGTAGCCCTGTATGCAGAATGTTGGACATAACATTGTTCTATGATCTAATTTAGATAATTTTCTGACTTAATCCGATCAGCTGATGTTCTCAAGGACAAGAGTCACGTGATGTATGAAGGCAAACACATACACTTCTCGGAGGTGGACAATAAGCCATTGTGCTCATACAGCCCAAAGCTCTGCAAGCAGCGCAGACTAAATGGCTATGCTTTCTGTATCCGGCACGTTCTGGAGGATAAGACTGCCCCCTTCAAGCAATGTGAATATGTGGCCAAATATAACAGCCAACGATGTACCAACCCCATCCCCAAGTCTGAGGACCGCAGGTGCGTGAGTGTTTGTTTTATCTCCAGCATATTCAATACATCTCTCATGGCATGATTATATTAATGTGTTTTGTTGAATATTTCTTGTTACAGGTACTGTAATAGCCACTTGCAAGTTCTGGGATTCATCCCCAAGAAGGAGAGGAAGAAGAAGCACGATGGCGTGGAGGAGATGCGCTCCAGACCTCACCTGGAGTCTGTGGCTCTCAACATAACAGTGCCCTCGCTGGCTCTCAAAGCCTCTAATGGTCTTGATGAGCTGCCCCCCTCTCCCCCCGCCTGTACACGCCTGTTACCCCTCCCAGACGGGGAGCTTCTGGACCCCTTTGCCTTTTATGAGGACGACACCGACGGGGAGGAGTGTCCACGGAAGGCCACCGTGGTCAGGAAGAGGCCACAAGGTCGGCTGGTGATCAGTCAGAAACTCCACCATGACCCGGATCTCTTTCGACCGCCTCCAGAGCACTTTAGCCCCTCCCCTGTGTCGCGTGCCCACCCCTCCTCCCCGCTCACCGCTCACCTGCCCCGTCAGGCCCCTCAGCACGCCAGCGTGCCCTCCTTCGTCCTCCAAGGACAGCAGCAGGGTTTATTATGCAATCCAGCACCGCCTCAGATGCCCAACTTTCTGCCTTCTGGGCCGCCCTGCAACGCCGGCCCGTGCTCAGCGCACCCCGCTGGACCGGCGCCCAGCAGAAAGCCTCCATTGACTGCTGTCCACGTGTCCACCAGTGGCAGGGACTCTGACAGTAGTAGTCAGCGGCAGCATGTGGTGGTCATGCGTCCAGCTGCCTTCTCTCCGCCTGCCGTGTGCCTGGCCAGGTTACAGCATCTGGTGCAGCTGTGTGCCAGGAGACATCAGGACCATGGAGACCTCTTCCCTCACCTAGGTGCATTTACCAACAGATAGAAAACCCCACTTGTGTGTGTGTGAGAGAGAGATACACACATATACATACATACATACATACATACATACATACACACACACACACACAAAACCCACCCATTGTGTGTGAGATAGATAGATAGATAGATGTGTATATATACACACATCACACAATGGTCAATATACATTGAAGAAAAAATATACATAGAAAAATATCCGTCAATTTTAAATGGGGGTGGGGGGGGGGGGAGAAAATTATGTACAGAATGAGAATTCATCCAATCAACCAGATTTTTGCTGGTCAATGTAAACACATTGGTGATTAAAGTTTATATGTGTGCGTATACATATGTATGTATGCATGCATATATTACAAAAAGTTTATATATGTGTGTGTGTGAATATATAAAGTACAAGTACGTCAGGATCACAGAGAGAAGACATCTTCCCTCACCTGGGTGCATTTTCCAACAGATAACAAACCCCACTTATGTGTATAGTACAGCATATTTGTTGTAGTATGCCTATATAAGCTATGCATCCGTTGTGAAGCTGCTACGGTAGATGAGCTGACAGGCTCTAACTGGCTCTCTTGCAGGACTGGACTGGTCGGAGGACAGCACAGAGGATGACGACGAGGTGCAAGAGAGGGAACTTCCCGTTCAAAGTTCGTGGAGGCTGCGGGACGGGTTAGTTTTAAAACTCTTTCAACACGAGAGCGCGCATGTTGCCGCGAGTCCCGCATAACCGTCACGACGGGCTGTTGATTGTTTACCAAGCAGGTGTGAAGAGGAGGGTGGGTTTTCGCGGAGGACGCGGCTACTTCGACTGTGCTCGTACCTCCAGGAGAAATACAAGCACATGTGCCGGCAGGAGAGGGCGAGCTTGCGCCAGAAGAGATGCCGCTATGCCTTCCGCAAAGCCCTGCTTCACGCAGCCGGTAGAGACCCAAACTGCGCTGGGCAGCTGATACAGGAGCTGCGCGGTGTCTCTAGGACATCCTCCAGGTATCATTACATCAGTGACGTGGTGGTTAAGACCGTGTTGGCCCGCACACGGGATTGTTAAGTTGTTAAAACACCGTGTCTTAAAAGTTGCACATGAGCGAGGTTTATTATCACGCGTTGTGTGTCAGATTTATGGATGGAGGGCTTTGCTTTTATTGCATCAGATGGGTTTGTACGCTCTAAAAATCTACAACACAGAATGACACACGTGTGCGCGTTCCCAGATGAAGTGTTGTTGATGTGGCTGCTTTTTGCTCAGTCCTGGTCTGTCTGTCTCTTTAGTGTGGCTCCAGCGGGGCAGCCGAACACAGACACGGGGATCTGCACTGGCAGCAGCAAGGGTCAGGTCTGCAACAACAGATCGCTGCCCTTCACGCGACACTGCTTCCAGCGTATCCTTGGCACAGCTTCCACTCACAGCCCAGCGCTGTTGAACTGTGTTATACAGCGCAGCGCACACAATCCCTTTACACCTTTCCATTGCACTGTAATGTTTCCTCAATAGTTTCTGCATAGACATCCTGTTGAATCGCTCGCAGCAGCTCTTCTCCAGCTGCACAGCCAAATTTGCAGACGGTCAGCAGTGCTCCATCCCCGTGTTTGACATCACACACCAGACGCCGCTCTGCGAAGAGCATGCCAAGAAGATGGTGAGTGGGGCGCATGTTCAGTCCGATTCCTCTGCGCTCCGGTGGTTTTTCCAGCCCGGCGGTAATGCAGTGGTCTGTTGGAATGCCCCCTCAGGATAACTTCTTGCGTGGCGACGGTAATCGACGACTGCAGCACCAGCAGCAACAACAACAGCAGCAGCGGCAGCGCAAGCCACGGAAAAAGACCAAGCCGCCGGCGCTCACCAAAAAACACAAGAAGAAGAGGAGGAGAGGGCCGCGGAGGCCGCAGAAGCCCATCCCGCCTGCGTTGCCCCAGGGAAACTTGGGAATGCCTTCCATCAGCCTTGCCATACCCTCACAAACTAGTATCAGGTGTGTGGCCTATATATGCTCGCTGAGTTATGAAACCTTTTTAAGGGCAGATAACAGATGGCCAGGAACCGTTGTTTGATTCAGCTGTAACCAAGGGTATAACCTGCAAACTAGGGCTGGGCGATATGGACCAAAAATAATATCCCAATATATTTAGGTTGAATGAATAAAAATTGGCAAAATGTTCAGGTGAGGAAAAAAAAACTGGAAATCCAACGTAAATGTGATTTTTATTTTTTTTGCAACATTAATTGTAGTTGTACATGGTTAAACTGCTACCTGTATCCGTTTGTCAGAAACGGAAAATGATTGGCTACTCTGAAAATAGGTCAGCTTCAAATGCTCAATGTGTCAACTTGTGCGAGCAGAGTTAGTAGGCCGACTTGAGGTGTCTCCACGCCTTTGACACTCTGAACGCACAAAAAAAAGCAGGCCATTTAAATCACTCGCTCCTGACTCCACTCCTCCATGGACGGAGGGACGAACAGATTGAAAAAGTTATGATTAAACACGCATAATATAACTATATCGATACAAAATTGTCTAATTTTATCTCTTTGGAAAAATTCCGATATTTAATTGATATCGGTATATCGCCCAGCCCTACTGCAAACATAATTATTAGGGCTTTTCACACTGCATATTCACGAAGAGGTTAAACCTGGGATAACGTAGCCCATTTTCACACACGCACACACACGCACACACACACACACACACACACACATATTAACCCAGGGCTACACGATTCACACTGCATTTCTACTAGCCCTGGATTAAGACAAACGTGGCAAAAACTCTTTACTTAAGTTTTACACTGGCACCTTTAAGCCCCCTTTAAGTCTTAGTCGTTTTCCAGGAGCTAGCCCTGCTAATTCGGGTCTAACCATGCTTTTGAGCAGGGCCAGCTAGCCCTGGGCTGAAGTCGGGGCTAGCCCACTTTGGAATGTTTAAGGGTTATGCCAGAGTGAATACTTCCTTAGCCTGGGGCTAAGAACAAAATATTAAAATGCTTTTAGCTAAGGGCAGTGTGGAAAGCCCTTACGTGTGTGCATGCAGGTCTATGACAAGGCGTATCCTCATTTCTCCTGTAATAATTTTAAGGTATCTTTGCTTGAACTATTTGACCCTTAGTAGTTACTAATGACAGCCTGTCTGGTGGGTGTAGAGAAAGTAGTGTACATGTTGTTCTTTTTAGTCACTATACATGTGTACTCTTATATAGACTCAAAGTAATGCAGCATGATGACAATCACTTACTAGAGCACTGCTCTCTTGTTTCAGGAGCCCTTCTACCCCAGACTTGAGTACAGACGAGCTTCCTGACGATATCACCAATGAAATAGCAGACATTCCAAACGACCTTGAGCTGAACCAGGAGGACTTCTCCGACGTGTTGCCTAGGCTCCCAGACGATCTGCAGGTCTTTGACTTGTTTGAAGGTACTTCTCATTTCACTCTCCGACAGCAAAATTTCCTGTCTGCCAGGAAGTGATTGATGATAGTGTGTGTGTGTGCGTGCGTGTGTGTGCGTGTCTAGGTAAGAATGGGGAGTTGCTGCCCACCACGGAGGAGGCTGAGGAGCTGGTGCGGGCACTCCAGGCCATGGGCTCCTACCCAGACTCCCTGGTGTGTTTAACGTCTATGGGGGAGCTGTCGTCTTCGGAGGGCGTGGACCACCGTGCCATGGCCGTGTTCCCCGGGCCGGTGCAGCCCATGGGGGACCTGATGAACGGCCGCATCGCCACCGAGAGCTTCCCCAGCCTGGAGTTGGAGGAAAACCTCCTGCATCCCGCCGGAGCATCCTTTCCCCACTCGCCGCCAACTCAGCCCCCCAACCAGCTGCCAAGCTCTGGGCCCAACCTTGCCGCCTCCTCCTCGTCCTCTTCTTCCACCACCTCCTCCACGGTAGCTCCTTCGCCCTCCGGCGCCCTCCCCGAGCGGACGTTCTCCCGGACAGCGGCTCTGGCCAAGCCGGACGCCTGCAGGTCCTCTCCGGGGCAGGGCGGCCCGTACGGCAGCGAGCCGTCCCCGTACAGCGAGCACATGTCGTCCCCACACGCTGGCCCCTTCCAGACGGACGCTCCCCTGCTGCTGGAGGTGCCGCGCTCCCCCTGGAGCAACCTGCCGCTGCCCTTGAATGAGCCCTCGCCGTTCAGCAGCCTGCTGGGCGCCGAGAGCCACATGGCCTCCACGTCTCTGTCCACGCCACCGGCCACCACCAGCCACTCTGTGACCAGCCTGCAGCCCATGGCGGCCCTCTCAGCGATGCCCCAGGGGGGCCTGACGGGCCTGAGCGCCCCTCCGGTGTCCCTCTCTCCCTCGTCGCCCTCGCCGCACGACCTCCTGGCCTCCACGCAGCCCAAGCATCAGCTCCCTCAGTTCAGCGCGGCCTTCGGCCACCAGTTGGCCTCACACAGCGGCATCCCCAAGGACGTCCAGCCAAGCCACAGCTCCACGGCGCCCCCCGCTGGCTTCTCCATAGCGAGTGCCACGGCTGCACGTGCCAACAGCAGCACGCCTCCCTTCCCACAAAGTAACTGACAGGTGTGTGTGTGTGTGTGTGTGTGGACTGGGATATCCTACCATCTGGCTAACCAACGCTCGCCATCGGCTATATGTGTGCAATGTGGTAAAGGTGCACTATTTGATCTTTTGCACAAGTTCAGATTTTCTCTATTTAATTATTTTGTTTTTATCTGTAGCCTGCTGGGCTCTACGAAGGGGACTGAGTCATTTGTGAGTCCACTGGTTGGACGTGCGTGCTGCATAGTGGTGTAACCAGCAGGGGGTGATGGTCAGGCAGGATTTGTGTCAGAGGAGTGAACAGCCTGACCTAGGAGTGATTGTTCCTAATCATAGTGGCAAAAAAACACAAAAATACAACACCAGTGCTCCAGAATGCATCCACTCAAAAGCCTTTATCAGTGGTCAGTTGTTTGCTTTGCTTGTCTAGTCTCACGATGATCAGCTACGTTCTGCCTTGCTCATATCACTTGTCTTGTCTCTCTACTTGCTTACACTGCTCTTGCTATCCTATGAGTATAGGTTGTGACCCATTATGTTTCAAGCAACATTTACGTCTCATTTACTAGTCTCATCTATTTTACAGAAACTGAATTTACCAAACGACTTTTAAATGGCTGTTTTTATATTGTATATATTTGCTCTTTTATTGGTTTGCTCAGATATTAAGAACTGCTTGACCTCACCGTTGGTTGTGGGGCTCCATATACAGTAGGTGGCCTAGTGGACACTTGAAGATAAATCTGATTTCTTATAGCAATAAAACACATGGACATAACTCTCATATTGTAAGGTATTGTATTGGTGTCCACGTAAATGTAGCTTCACTATGTAATCCTGGCTGCTATGGACCAGAAATACATTTGGGCCTTTCTAACGGTCAAAACATTTTAAAACGTTTTTATGAACTAGAAATGTGTCAGTGACAGACCACCAATGAGGTCCAATACACTTCTCTGCAACAAGAGTAGGGGAGGAATATCAGCTTGTGTAATAATAAAGATCAAGAAGGCCCTAGAGGCTTAATCATCTCAGACATACTCTCTGGACATACCGAAACCTGATGTTGTGGTTAACTAACCCAGAGAATGACTTAAGAGAAAGATGTGTATTGGATACAGTGAATTGGTATATGAACATAATGTGTTTGACCATCTGTCAGCTGTCTGTGGTAGTGTGACGCCATGGTATGAAATGGCACATTGAGCATGTCTGAGGTATAATAGCACTGTCTGTTCTTCTCAACTATCAGGTGAATTCTTAAGGTCAATGATGCATGGTAACTGATGATCATATCCTTTCTGTTTGGAAAATAATTGACAAATCTGACAATTCATCCCAGTTTCGTAAATTGTCACAGCAACCACAACCATGAGTTGATTTTTTTTTTTAATTAGATGCTATTAAACAGATTCTCAGACATTGAGTATTAGGTATATAGAATAGCAATCTCAGCATTGGAGTTTATTGGTGATTTGTTCAGTAGCAATGGATTGAAATTGTTATTTGCAAAGTACTCCGTGGAACCTGTGTTTTGTGGCATGAGTCTGTTTTAATGGCTATCAAAATGTTCTCTCAAAATCAGACGGATCAATGTCTTGTATGTGTACACTGTCATGTTGTTTTTAAATTATATTGTGAAAGACTATTTTTGATAGCTATTAAACTACAGCACATAGCTGCTGCTGCTGCTGCTTAAAGTCTGGGATTGCATGGGGCGAGATCTGAGAACAAATCAACATTTCCCTTAGATTGTGACCACTGGCTTCATACTCGGTGGTTAGATGAGACCCAAATATGCATTGTGTACCATTTTCCCTTGAGGGGAAAGAGAATCTATACAGATGCATACGTTATGTTTCAACTAAGATTTGCACAGGACGAGATGTGGCCAGTGGCATCTTGCATGGCCCCGTCTGTCTTGCTTTCTGCTTGGACGCTCATTAGAACCAACAGCCGCCATCATTAGCATTATTATCCTGCATCAGAGCCCACCTCTAGCTGAGAGGAGGCCCAGTTCTCTCTCTCAGTTCCAAAGAGACAGCACATTAAGTGCGAACATGTAGCTCAACAGGAGACAACTGGGCTTCTCGGTGGTTGCAAGCGTCATCTGTAGATGCAAAGACAATGCCCCTGGACATTACAATGGAATGTTTTCTTGAGTTTGGGCAAGCAAGGCAATACTGCTGTATTCACATAGCGTGAGATTAGTTGCTGTACCAGTTTACCAACAAAACATGTAGATCAAAATTAACAGGGCTTGTAGGCACTTGTAACTGCTTGAATTCAGAAATGGCTGACAAATTCCTATACTCATTGAATGTACTGTATTACTGTTTTTAAAGATGATAGGATGAGCTAATATTCTAGTCACCTTTTATTGGTCCTTGTTTAATTTGTCTAAGGTATTTTTTTGTATACAAAGGTTTACATTTTTATGTATATTTTTCTTGTGTACAAAATTATGTAATGTGTATAAACACTGTATGTAATATCTGTATATAGTGTGAGAAATTTGATCTTTTGTTTTTGGATGTATAAATAAAACTTGCTGTGAGGTATTTGCCGACCTGTTGCAGGTGGTTTTAAAATGTCTATATGAGAAGCATCTACTCAGCACGTGAAGACTAATGCAATTTCACTAGTTAAATTATATGAATTTGGCATAGTGCCAAAAATAGTATTAGTAGTTTTAAGATGGCACAACCCAGACATCTGTCAACCAGAAAAATAAAAGAATCCCAATTAATGTTAGACTTTTATTTTTTCTTAATATTTTGTTGAAACAAGCAGTCCATGACCTTGGTGCTAAATGAGCATGGGACATTCTGGAACGTGCTACATAAATGAAATGTGCATTAATGAACATCAAATAACCAAATGTCCTTTCTATAATATACTGAACTCCTGGGTTAAAATAAAGTTGAATAGAATATCCTACCTGAGCAACGAGTCCTATTGATCATCTTGCTCACCAAATAAAACTGTAGCAAGCATGTAAATCCCAACATACGGTGACCTAATGACTATCATGTATGTTGAAATCCAGACAAAATGTACAAAGTGCAACACTGATAAAGATTGAGCTACTACAGGCAGACTTGTACATGGGTGGAAATTGGAGAGTAAAATGGCACTTTGACTTGTCAGATTGGTAATGTAATTAGGGCTGAACGAAATAGGGAAATGTGAAACATGGCATCACTGGTACAACACTGGGTGATAACGGGTGTCTGGGACTAAAAGTAAAGCACTGTCCTGCTAACCTCTCCTGCCGATGTTGCAGCTGAAAAAACTAGCAGGACAGGATACAAAATATATTATAGGCTATTAACAGATAAATACCAAGAGACAATTTCTCCCCCCCCACCCCAGTGTTTTCAGCCAAGAAAGTGTATTCGCCAATGTACAGGGCTATGCAAGTTACCTTTCTCTGTCCATTTGTTCATTAGAAAATGCCAATTTGGCAAATCGAAATATCACAATACCATCTCAGCATTCTCCCAGCATTGGTATGCTACAACGCATATGAAGCTGGTAAATTCCCTGGACTAATATTTCTTGCACATATAAGTAACTAGTAGTAGAGAAGTGCAAATTGCATCTCAGCAGCTGGCTTCATGCTACTATAGTTATTGCAGCGTGATCTACAGTATATGAGAAGTTTATGCATGTTCACTGTGATTGAACTTCTCAGCTATACCTTCGCCAGACATTGCTGCCATATAGCAAGGTTAATAAAATCTCATGCTACCGTCATATGGCTACTTTGTTTATGGTACAAATAGGCATCGTTCTTTGTATTTTAAGTGCAATTAAAGCCGACTGTACCGACAGACCTGTACCTCGCCTGTTCCCAGGAAGACAAGCCTGTTGATGAACTGCCCCTGAAATGCAATGAATGGGTGAAACCTTGGTTAATGGTCAAACACACAGGGCTGAAATGATGGGTGCAAACACCAACTAAGAATGACTCCAGGCCTGACTAAACAAATTACTGAACAAGAATGTACACTGTGCTATTGGAGTGACTTTGAAATTATACAGCCTGCTTTTACATTCTACATTCCTTACAGTACAAGTAGCACAGCATGTGTGTTATAAACTAGAATACTATAATCAGATAAGGTCAAATAAAATCAATCACTAACATGATAGAAGGCTTCCATTCTCATTCAATGGTTAAGTCCTTTTAAAAACTAAAGGGTATTACAATCAGAGCCTGATGTATAAAACAACAGGTAATAAAAGGCAAGGCAATCTCAATGATGTCCATTTAAAATCTCTAAATATTTTACTTTGAACCAGCATCTACAGTTCTCATTTGGCCTTTTGTACACAGTGATTCCTTAATGCAGTATTTCATATTATCGGTAAAAAGAATTCTTATTTACAAATATGTACAGCCACCTGATATACTGTAGCACTTTCCCACTGGACCCAAACCAATGTAAAGCAAGATACCTGAGTTTTCAATGACCTCAATGTCCACTACACATTTCACAGGAAATCTGAACAAACCCACGCAGACACAACCAAGATACGAACGCTTTCTCTGAAAGGCTGCAGTGACAACTAGAGAGCATAAGCCACATCGCACATCAAGATTCCTTGGAGACAAACGGACATCCATTCTTAAACATAGCAGTCATGGAGAATGTCTCCCAGCAGGTGGCGATTGCCATGGTAGCTGAGTCCAACTGTCCTGAACAGGACCCTCCACGGTGCGTTTGTTTTCAAGAACAGATTAAGCAGGCCAATATCAGATTTAGGCGAGTGACTTATGGAGACTTCATCCTGCTTGTGGACGACAGTGGCAATGACCTGACCGCCACAATTCACATGGTGGACCATGAGGCTGCATGTCGCCGGGCGCCAGCTCATCTCACTGAGGGCTTGAGGCTCTAGGCTGGGAGAACCTGACAAATAGGAAACACTTCAAGCACCGTTCGCTGTAAAGACACACAGGCTACAGAAAAGCTCAATGAGCGTCATTTCTCAATGGAGAAAACGGCTCCATCACAACGCCGTGTTACCTCTGCAGTCTTTGCAGCAGTTCAGTCAGCAGAGAGTCGCAGATTCCTGGACACTCCTGCTCTGCCAGGGAAATGGCCTCCTTCAGCTGCGCCACAGCCTCCATATTGCCATTACTGGCCACGCTTTTCTCTTTCAACTGCAAAAACAAGACACCGTTAGAAGAGATTTTAAACACAATCCAGACAACTTTGAGGGTGTCCATTTAAAAGAAATACTATGTATAAACTGTGGTCTGCCCAAAGTAATTATATTTATGACAATTACATCAGAATGTGGATTTGGTCATGAATCACAGGATGGACCCTGATAATCTTCAAGTCATTGTGAAACAAGTGATAAAATAAAGTCTAAATCATTTGCACATTTTGAGAAATTCTGCATAGAAAGGTGTATTGACCTGTGTAAACAGCGGGGAAAAGATTGTAGACAAGCTCTGTGACAAAGGCATCTTCGGACCATCTTGCACCTGAAAGTACACCAGGTTAAAAGTAGACTAACGGACAGAATACTGTTCTGTGATTGACAGGTATGCTAAAAAAATTAATAAATAATAAAGTGCAGGTTCACACCTGGTTCCTCTCCAGCTCAGCAGTTTGCGCTGCTCCATTCTGAAGCTTCTTCACGTCCTTCTCCCGGATGGTGTTGAAGATCCAGTCATCACTGTCAGAGTCCTTGCCTCCGGACGCCTGGACATCCTGCTCCCTACAGCGACACCACAGAGCTAGTACATTTAGAAACCCGAGTGACAACATTAAACGCCCTTGACCAGACGATGACTTACGTGTCAGACTCATCCGAGCTGGACTTCTCCCGAGACTGCTCCGCTTTCCACCTCTTGTACTTGTCTATCAACTCTGCAAGGTACGATGTCTTTTTGGCATGCCTCACAACCAGCTTGTGTTTCAGCAGTTCTTTGGCAGTCGGCCTCTGAGGAAAGATTGCAAAACAGCAAATCATTATGCCGCACCACATCTTCTGTGGTCCGCCTAAAACAGATATTTTGTTAAGGACACGTGTCTTTTGGACTTACAAAACTGGGCTCCTTATTTAGACAAGCTTCCACAAAATCTTTGAGGGGTTTACTGTAGTTTCCTTCCAGCGTGGGAGGGTTGTTCTTTGGGATGAGGAACAAGACCTTCATGGGATGGAGCTCAGAATGGGGCGGCTCTCCTTTAGCAAGTTCTATTGCCGTGATGCCCAGCGACCATATGTCTGCCTACAACACAACACAGCTTAGAGCAGGAACAATTCAGAACAGAAATTCTAGAATCTAAACATGCTTACACACATAACTACTAGCTATTTTTGGGTGGCTAAAGCAGCAGTAATTAGAAACCTTTCATAAATGTTTTTTTAAATAAAATACCACAACCCAAGGCTGTGCTAAAATACTGCAATTTCTAGTCATGTAATGAAAACTAAAGAGAAAACGAAAGGACAGACAAGCTAAACAGCGCAGCGTAAAATCAGCAGTGACCTTAAATAAAATGAAAACTCTTCACTTCCTTCAAATAGAACATTCATTAGCTAACCTTCGAGCATGATAATGAAGGATGCTGACCTTTGAATCATAAGCAGATTGTTTTATGACTTCAGGCGCCATCCAGAACGGGGTGCCTACAAATGTGTTCCTCTTAATCTGGGTGTCCGTCAGCTGCCCCGCCACTCCAAAGTCCGCCAGCTTCACATCCCCTTGTTCTGAGAGCAACACATTAGCCGCTGGGAATCAAACAGAAACACACGAGCTGGTGAATGTCCCGCCTCCAAGAATTTAAGAGCATCAGCACAGCTGGCAAAGGCAAGCGCATACCGTTGACTCCAAAAGTACAACTATCTGTATTTGTTTCAACCCATGCTGTGTGCTTGCAGATCAGATTACATTTGTGTTATTTGGACTGGACTAGTTTATTGGTTGGGTAGTAGAGAATACATGCTTGTAATAAAGCATTGTACCATTATATTTTCCTAACACATCAACTAAAGAATCAACAAAATGGCAAACCGTGTATTCACAGAGGTAATATACACTCACCTAAAGGATTATTAGGAACACCATACTAATACTGTGTTTGACCCCCTTTCGCCTTCAGAACT
>JAODUE010000014.1:3038739-3079459 GCA_027564755.1 Amblyopsis hoosieri
AGGCAGTTCTGAAGGCGAAAGGGGGTCAAACACAGTATTAGTATGGTGTTCCTAATAATCCTTTAGGTGAGTGTATACTGTATGTGACATGCTGCCTTTGCATTTTCTTATCATTCACATCTGTACATTGTGGATGTATATTGTTCAAAGGACAATTTGTCAGTAATAACTCAAAATTGTTTTTGAGTTGGTCATGCAGGCTTGGCATGAAACCCGACAAACACAGAAATTATTCTCTTGTCAGTTTACTCCTGAATTTAGTCAACCCTTGACTAACCTGATTAAGCCTGCAGCATCCACTTAATCTTGTTTATGGCCTTCAGATCAACATTAACATATTGGGAGTAAATACATTTTAACTTGCTTCACCTTCAAATGTAGATTATGTTTCCTCCGATAATAATTAAGTTCTGATTTAATAATAAATACATTTTAAACAGAAATATATTACATGCATGTAGTTTACCACTATTTAGGATGTGCATGAATGTAAGAATTAGTGTCACCTGTCCAGTGCCAACATGCAGGGAAAGTATATGTTGTTGGACACTTGATGATTCTGCCATGCAGCTCCTCCACAGATTGGAACAGAACATTGGCTATGAGAGACAGAACCTTCCAGTGTGTGTAGGCTGGGTTGACATCTGCACCCAACCAGAGGTACATCAAATAAAAGCCAGGATCTCTGCACCAGTGCAGTACTGTATGGAGATCCATACAGTACTGCACAGAATGCCGGTCACTGTCAGCAGAAGTGGATTGGAACTTGTAAAATGTAAACATTTGATTAGGGACATGGGTTTGATCCAACAGGTGGTCAATGGTCTCATACAATCCTCCACACACCCAGTAGGTCAGTAGTATGCACTATGCTATGATGATTGCAAATGTAATTCAAATTCAAATAGTATTTCAGTAATGGTATGTATTATGCACATGTACAATGTACAATGAAGCACACAAACGAATAGCTATAGGCAAATTATACAGACACCTGGGTACAAAATTAGATAATTAAACATATTTTCATTGAGATAGTGCCATCTTGTGGTTTAACATTATAATGTTAGAGTGGAAACTATTAAATTTCTCAAAATCTGCTCTGAAGCACATTATAATACCAACAACAATCTAATAAAAGAAACACTTAATATATTAATGCAGGAATGATCAAATGTGGGGGCTCTATACCATATAATACAACACTTAGGATACATAACAATTGTAGGTTATCCTTAAAGTTGGAGTCAGTGATTGTATGGTAATACACTTTTTGTCAAATTTAACAAATATCTAAACCCGGGTCCACTCCACTACCTGCTCTGAAAAATGAATCTGGTGTTTCTACACAGCCCTGGCTCTGTAAAAGGGAATACAAACTATGTGAGGCAGACCATACCACACAACACTATCCTAGCCTTGGCAATATGTGTCCAATTCAGAAGGCGGAGCTTCTGAGGGATCGATCAGGTTTTGATGTGTTCAAATAAACAATATTTCGCCAGAATCTCTGACTCCACCTTTAAAAGAGATAGGTACAGTAGAATGTTAGAGCTATTTATTTAGCGTAATTGGTTAGAAATTTAATCAAAAAGGTAAAATTCTCTTTGAGAACAATCTCTGGTTTTATAGCCCCTGGCCCCCTGTCTTTATATAACTCAATTTAGATTTTTCTCAGCACCAGAAGATTACCAGGGCTTCTTTTTCCTGATTGGTCCTGCGAATACCTTGCCTGACGTCAATCACATGAATGCGAGCATACTCAAAATGGTAAATGTTGAGTCACTGCAACACTCAAACCGCGCAGCAGCTTTAAATGCTTCGCGATCATCAATGTTTCATTTACATACTTGCCGCAAGTGCACCAAAAGTCAATTTGCAATTAAAACACCATATAGGCAAACAGTAGCAGCTGTTATCAAAAAACAACACATCAATACAGTCAAGACCAAGAGCTGATGCTCATTTACTGTACAAAACCGCATCTTAGGCCTCACTCTACTGTACCTTGTCTCAGACTTTCATTCAGCATTCACTCTACAGATCTGCCAAACATATTATTTTGAAGATGCCAAAAGTCTGCTCAACCGTTGGTTGCAAACCTGGTCAATGCAATCCATTGTCTCATATACTGATTTAGAATAGCACGTTATGCTGCTGTTATGTTCCACTGCCCCGTGCTATTATTGTGGTGTTCAGTGTTGGGCAGTAACTAGTTTCTAGTAACTAGCTACTGTAATAGCATTACTTTTTCCAGCAACTAGTAGTGTAACTAATTACTATTTTCAAAATGGTAAATATATTACAACTACTAATCCAAATAATCCTGCATTACTGCCTTACAAGAACAAGACCCCCCCCCATAGACTTCCATTTTATGAAGACATGCCTTTATTATTTTGCTGGTCCCAGGAAACTTGGGATAGGCTAATTGAACCAACCTGTCAATCATCTGGTTTGAGAGGCTGCAATGTTTTCACTTTGGCTGATTGTTGACTCATAAGGTTAGTTATTGTTCCAATAAAGAGGATTCAATTCTAAAATGAGCTGGCCACACAGGTTGTAATTTTTGAGAAGGGGCGAGGCAGGGTTGTGATTATGAAAGTAATATAGTGATGTAACTAGTAATGTAACTAATTATTTTTATTTTAATTAACGTTGATTTATATAGCACATTTCAAAGACATAGCGGTCTCAAAATGCTTTACAGAACATAGATAAAATAAAATTGCACGTATAAAAAGGTAAACAATAGCTGAACATTCAAAAAAGACAGCAACGCTGTGTCTTTAGGTATTTTTTTAAAACTTCCACAGAATCCACAACTCTCAATGCTAAAGAGAGATAGTTCCAGAGCCTCGGAGTCACTACCCCATACTTATGGTCTCCTGACATGCCTTGTTTTAAAATTAGTTCTGGGAACAGTTAAAAGGTTTTGGCCTGAAGACCTCAACGATTGACCAGAGGTGTGTGCATGTAACAAGTCCAGAATGCAGAGTATGAGAGAGCTTGACCATGCAAGGCTTTGTAAGTTTACTGATTAATAATAGGCCATAATAATAAATGAACATCTTAAATAGTATTAGCTTGATAATTATAATAGACTACTGAGCTGGTTACTTTAGTTTAGATTTATTTGATCTGGTAAGTAGGATTACTGACCGTTAAGAAAGTATTTTTATGAAGGTCTGCCCTTGGGTTTGAGATAATTGAAAAGTCATTCGCCAATCATGAAAGCCGGAGGCGGGTCTCTGCAGTAGCACACAGACACGCACACGCACGGACGAACACACACACACAGAAGCCGGCTGAGGACGACAGCTGGGAAATCCTTATCCAAACGTAGGCAGGCGCTGTCAAACGGGCTGTGGTCGGCCGAACCTATTTCTCGCTTTTGCTTTTTATTTTCGTTCACTAGACTTTAGCACATGACGTGTAGTACCGTAATGTGTACACTCAGTGTAAGGCCATGGAACCTGAGCGGATAGAGGCGACGGATAATCCGTCGGCTACAGCTAATCTGTTCTCCAAGATTTTATTCTGGTAAGAGAAGCAGACTGCAGTCACAGCAGGTTTTGACAGGAATTGAATAGAGAGTTCTCTGGTACGACTTGTTATGGCCATTCAAGACGGGATGTATGCAGTCTCCTTGAATGAGATGCTGATCATAGCAAGTTTAGCATCCATGCAGAAGCTACACTGTGTTCACATGGAAGAAAGGACACGCTGACCTCAGCCCCCTTTGGCTGTCCAAGATAGTTGAGTTTCATTTATTCCATAAACATTAGGGCCAACAACATGTCAAGTCAGACCGACTAACCTAAAGTTGCAACAGTGGCAAACAACTTCATTGTCATTTTGGAATTTAACTTGTTCTTCACTTTATCTTACTTTACTTTCATTATAACATGTTTATACGTTTATAAAAAATAAAAAGTTGTATATTTATTACAAAAAAATAAAAAAATAACTCACAGATATAGGCTCCTTATAATATGTAGCTTCTGTAGTTGCAGTCGATAAGGTATGTGAAATGTGTCATTTATATGTTTTTCCATCTATTTCCAAGAATAATGTACATGCCTCTCCTGCATTGCTGGCACCCTTCTCTACTTCTCCCCAGACTGACACTGTTCTTGATCGCCCCCTAGTGCCATGTGCACTTTGTGCAACTGTATCAAAACAGCACATGAACACATCCATGAGCCTTTTGAGGTTACGATACTGTAATTTTAATTAAACACACTTAACTTATTTAAATGTGATACTTAATAGACACTTTTATTTACCAAATAAATTACATTTTCACTTTTTGTTTTAGATTTTAAGACAAGGTAAATGTGTATTTTTACGTAGCCTGTTTATTCTTAAATATTAAAATATTTAATCAACAATTACGTAAATAAATGTTTGTGATTTTTCTTCTGTAGCTGGTTGAGTCCTTTATTCAGAATAAATTAGCTTTTTCTTCTCTAGCTGGTTGAACCCTTTGTCCAGAAGTAAATAAATGTGCTTTTTCCTTTCTAGCTGGTTGAATCCTTTGTTCAGAACTGTCTTTAAAGGAAGATGACATGTACGATTCTTCGAGAGGATGGTTCTGAGAAGCTTGGGGAACAACTACAGTGGTAATACAATGATCTTCTGAATATTCATTCTCATTAAATACTGTATGGCTTCATTCATTTGGAATCAATTTTTACATTTTAAATACTTAAGTATACTTTTGCATGTTTTTAAAGCTATTGGGACCAGGAAGTCAAGAGGGAAGCTAAAAATCTGCGCTCACCAAAACTTACCAGTTCTCATTCAGTTCTACTGGAGGTCATACATTGGAATACAGTATACATTGAGGTACAAGGAAAATGAACAACAATGCACATTATTTGAGCCTTAAGTTTGGTCTTTAACATGTGATTCTCCATTAGGAAGTGATCAAAGTGCTGTTCTGGAAACTGATTGAGGACTGAGCATTTTGGCCCTGACCGAGCATATCTCTATGAAGTCTGGCTATTCTGCGGGCGCGTCCCTGCCAGCTTTGGGCCTGGTCGTGCTTCATCACCTTTATTTATGTGCAAAGAGCGGTCATGAAGATTTGGGTGGCCTTGTGCCACATGATCTATGGAAAGGTCAGTGAGTATCGCCACGTCTGGACCTTCCTGTTAAAAACCAAACAGAATGTATGGTGAAACAGGATCTAACATGATACTGGACCAAGGTGAATGATTGTTAGGTTCAGTAGCTTTAATAGCTCTAGGAAAGTCCATTCACTGCTGCTGATGCTGGTTCGAGACGCTAGATGCTCTGACTCTACAGAACATACCTTTTACTGTGGTATCAGGGCAGCTGCTGTCTGTCATTGGACCTGTTGGAGCTAGGAAGGTCAGTGCTGAGTGGCATTGTAGCAGCATATTTTCTGTATACATAGGTTATGTTATGGACTTATCTTTTATCTTCTGCTATTACCATGTTGGCCTTTAGCTCATGTTTATTGGTATGAAAATACAATACCTTTAGACATCACTGTTACAATAGCATATGTAGGGGTGTCATTTGTTGTCTTGTGTGGTCTTGTGTGTCATTGTAGCCTAGAGTAATGGCAGTAAACCATTCTGGTTTCATACATTTGTATACATATCTTTATGTGCGCATGTCTGTGTGTGTTACTGTGTGTCTAGTCTCGCAGAACCAGCCTTTACTTCCGTAAAGCCTGGGGCACAGCGCTGGCTAACTGCGTCAAGATCTGCCTGGTCTTGACAGGAGATGTATTGTGATTGATTTCACTGTGTTTCTTGGCAATACATCTTATACATTTGGAAAGCCTGATTATTTCCCTTTTAAATGGTACAACAATTGTAAGGAACATGCATTTGTGGGATGAGCAGCAGAGTTGAGCATGTGGGTTGTGTCCATGAACATTTTGCCAAATCTTTTGTGCCTAGTTTAGAAGCTTGTTGTGGATTTAGTACTGTACTGCTTCCATGCCACTAGAGGGCAGCAGATGCACATATCTGTGGGTTCACAAGGAATGGTTTACATAGACTATGGTGTGTATCTGTAGGTAGCGCCACCCATGGTGCAGGAAAGAGGTTTAGAAGGAAGCATCGGCCTGCATCTGTATGTGAAATACTTACGGGCTGGAGCCAACTTCCTGGTTCTCATGATTCTGATACTTCTACTTTCTCACGTGAGTACATTTTCAATTTCCATTTATTTGTGTTCAGTTAATCATACTCTCAGTTTTAGAAATATGCATAGCCTAATTATATTCAATGACCCTTAGATATAAAAGTATGTGTGTTTATTTGTTTATTTTTATTTTTTCAATTTATTTTGTCAATTAGATTACATATATTCTACAGGACTGGTGGCCTGCTCTCTCGTAACCATGTTATCTATACTCATTAGCATGCCACATGTGGCCACCCATGTGACATTTACTCTGAGACGCATTGATCTCTAGAAGGCGTCTGAGCCCAACTGATGGTGTTCTTCCTTGGCAGTGTGCTTGAGGCAGAGGCACGCGTGTTGCCTCTCTCTACCTCTCTTGGATGGCTGTTGTGTTTATCTGTCCTCATTGCTTTATATTCCTTTGTGGATGACGTGCAGGGCCTCTGAACGGGAGCACCTCAATGGCAGCTCCCCTCAGCCACTGGACCTTGACCCGTACCTAGGTGTTTGCACAGGTGAAGCTCACATCAGGGGTTTCGTGTGTGTGTGTGTGTGTGTGTGTGGGTGTGTGTGCGTGTGTGTGTGTGTGCGTGCGTGCGTGCGTGCGTGTGAGTGAGAGAGAGAGAGATACTGAGGCTGTGAATACGCCAGCCGTTTACTGAACACATCCACAGTTCTTTGGCTTTGGCCCAAGGCCTTCAAGGCCCAGTGTCTCTTCATGGGCCTCAGCTGTACAGACACATGGGAGTGCTTCTCTTGTGTTCTCTACTGTTGGATTGCTCTGATTGTCTCCCCGTGACTCCTAACCCCTTCACTTCTCCGAGGACTGTGTTCACACTGGTGGTTACAGGGAGAAATAAAATAAAAGTCATCATTGAGGGCAATATTTGGAGTGGAAGACATCTGAAGCTCTTTATTTTTTCTTTTAATATTATACAATGGCTCCTATAAGTGCACAGCTGCCGCTCGTGGAACAGACATGGTGATGTTGCTGATCTGTTTGTCTGTCCCCCGTGTCTCTCGGTCAGGTTTGACAGATGCTTCAGTGCTGTTTGGCTTCCAGCGTGCCCTGCTATTCTTTTACGCGCCGGTGAGTTCAGTCAGACTAGTCTGCATAAAACAGAATGTTTGACGCCATTCTCCATGTCCCCGTGCGCTCATGTGACATCAATCCCATCGGTAAGAAGCCGTAGGATCAAATGACTGTATGACCTTTCACTTCTGTAGATCTACTAGTAGATGTAAATACCTGCTGTATTAGGCTTTATTGTAACATCTCACCACTAGAGAGCAGGCTGTTACTTATGCATTCCCATGTCATGCTTAACTTTACGTGTGGCAACACATTCCACTAAGCCATTGAACTCCAGTTAGTTACAATACTTTTATACATTTTATGTTTCATTATATTTACTTACTTTTAAATTAATCTCATAAAAAAGTAGAGAAAAAAACACAAACATTAATACATACATTATGCCTCACAAAAGGATAATAGATCTAAATAGCGTCAACATTTTTTTATATAATATTTACATACATTTTCTATACAAATATTTTATGTAACTCGCTGCATTTTTATTTTTATACGGAATATTTTGTGTTGTGTTATTGTGTAGTTAATTTGATATGACTGAAAATTACATTTTTAATTCATGACAATAACATTTTCCTAATATAAACTTTAATAAATGTAAATAAATTCAAATTATTTTAGCTTTCAGCAAACAAGTGGAAATTGCATGGAGGATCATAGAGTTTACTGAGTTGAAAATCAGACTGTATGAATTGGCCTCAATAAATCCACTGTTTGATATTGGAGCATGTGTACTCAATAAGCCAGTCTATTCATAATGAATTCAAAATTACTTTATATTTAGCAATAATATCTTTGAGACAGTGTTATCTATTAAGGCTGTGAGGCCGAACACAAAAAGCAAACAGTAATATTGAATGAGTAGTGTTTGCACTAGATATCTGACTATTATATTTGGATGAGAGAGCAGAGCAAATACGAGCAGCTTTGTGATTTATCACAAATCTTTGATTATTTCATTAGCTTCCTAAGGCTGTAGCTATTGGCTCAATGGAGTGGGCAGATGGGCATCTTAAAACTGAGCAAACACTGAGATTGTCTTTCCCGGAAAGAATGCTGTGATCTTATCTCTAGGTGTAATATGTCACAACACCTTTTTAAATAGATACTGGCTAACCAGAGTACACTTTAACAATACAGAAAATGTAATAACCAATAAATGTGTTCTTTGTAATTTTGTTACAAATTGTGCTTTTGCAGACTACATTTGAATATGTTAGATGATGTCTCTCTCATCTGTGTTACATATCCAAAGTCAAACATGCGCAATATAGGCCCAGTAGGCCCAGTATGACGACTTTAATTTTTCTAGAGCATTGTTCACCTGTCAGAGGATAATTACTCAGGCTAATCTCCGCATAGCGACATGCATGTACAACACAATCAGTTGGGAATTCTCAGCATGAGGGAAACTTGTACGTGTATTGTGAGTCACAATAAGCTGTTAACACAAGTCTAAATATGATTTAAGGGTGTTTAGTATCTTGTGGTATCTACTGGCATTAAGTTGTGGGTGTAGTGGCAAAGCGTTGCGTCGCTCAGCCGAGCAAACATGTCTCTGTTTTTAGTTTTTACTGCCGCTCTTGTATTGCATATTGGTCTACCTGACAGCTTATCTGGGTGTGCCGTCCTTGGTAATCTACACAGAGGAAGAACAAACACTTTGAATAATGTAATAATCTGTTTAATAGCGCCGTAAAGGAGAGGCTTAACAGACACTGCTATCTGATTGCTGTTGTGCTATTATCAGTAACCATTGTTTGACCAGTTCAGTCATTACAGCTCGGCCTCAAGGCTAGCAAACAACGCTGTGTGTTTGACTGAATGTATAGACAACTCTCTGAGAGGTGTATTTGTGTCCTTTGTCTACTTAACCATAGTTTAAACATGACCATGGACTTGTTTCTTCTTTTTTTATTTTTGTAAGCTAAGATACAGTATGTAATGAAAGAATAAGCTTGGTCTTACCTGCATTGTTATTGTTTTATTTTTGTAGAACCTCATAGAGTTTTAATTATCCTACGCTCCTATGTTTCCACTGCAAACGCATCACTTGAATGACACCTAACAAGAAACCCAGGACAATGAGAGCTGTTGTCATAGCTCTACTGCTGGTTTCATTCTTACAGCTGTATTGTCTTTGAGATCTCTTTTTGTTCCTTCCTCCTGTACAGTAATTAGCACTTTCTTACGTTGGCAACACAGCTCAGAGTAATGTGATTGTAATTGTCTGTTCGTTGTGCTGGTCGGAATGTGACAAGTGTTTACACATGTACGTGACCGTGATGTGTAGCCCCTGACCGGTCCTTATGTTTGCGTTGGCCTCTGTCTTGCTCAGATGTAAAGGTCACCATTCCAGACATTGCTGCACTAGGGCCTGTTGTCAGTGTGATTCTCTGTATGTGCTCATAACAATGGCTCGATGAAGTGGTACATTATGACTGATGGGTACATACAGTATTGTAGTTCTGATATTTCCATCACTGATTGCTTTTATTTAGGTTGGTTGTGAACCATTTTGCCCTGTCAGTTGAAAATGTATTGATAATACGGTATGTTGGGTTTGACAAGGTGTGTGTTTTAATTGTGTAATAATAATAATAATAATAATAATAATAACAAATAATAAAAGCTTTGGGTATCAAATAAAAATGTTGATAGCGACCTGGGTGCATGCGAGTAATATATGGAATGCATTATGTTAGAATTTTAGTAGTATGAATGGTCTCATTACCCAAATGTTTTGGGGATAGGCCTGCACAGACACCAATAGAGTAGTGCTGAGCTGATGGTGATCCCTGTAATTTAGTGTCATTGAGTGGGCTAATCCTCTCTGGGACGACAGACCAGCGCTTCAGCTCATCAGCACAGCCAGGCAGGGGAGGTCTCCGTCAACACGCACACACGCACACACACACGCACACACACACACACACACACACACGAACACGCGCACACACAAACACACAGATACATATGTGTTTTTTCACTCCGTTTTAAAAATCACATGTGAGCCCATCTCACCCACACACACGCACACACACACACGCACACACACGCACGCACAGGTTAACCCCTTTTATATCCAGCTCAGTTGGAAGTGATCTAATGTTGACTCAGGCAACATTAGATCTTCTGTCGCTACTGATGTCAGATTCTAATTGTGTCTACTGAGGCCATGTTTGTAATGTCTACTTTGGTGGCAGCGTTAGTGGTGAAGTGGCGGATGCTACTGCAGGGAGGACGATGATATCGAGGTGTGTAAATTGAATGAGATGGAGCAGGCGCGCGCACGTGCGTGCGTGTGTGTGTGTGTGTGTGCGCAGTGTGGCTGATAGGGCCCCCCCTTCGCCCGCCACTTCCACTATTTAATTGCATGAAAGGGAAGGAGAGGAGATTGCAGGAGGCTGGTGATGTGAGCGGGGAGAATGGATTTAGAATGTATTAGTATTGGCAGCAAGGCGCCAGGGGTTGGAGGCTGCCCCCAGGCCCCGTGGCCCTTCATGGTGCAGGTGAGCCGTGCCACCTCCAGCCCTGGCAGCTCCCAACACCACCCCCTCCTCCTCCTCCATTATCGCTCTCACCTCGCTGAATGGCTCCACCGGTACTAGCGATGCCCACACATGGCGTGGCTCAGAGTCATCGTCTCCCCTTCCCCCACACCTCCTTATCTAGATGCTTACAGGGAACAGCCGTTTGCCACGCGCACACACTGCTCGAGCCAGACCCCACTGTTCCACTTTTATTTACCCGTGATTGGTGGCCCTCGCTCACCTAATACATCCACCCGAGGGGCCACCCCGGTTGGGGAGGAAGGGGCGGGTGGGGAAAGGGAGGCTGCTAGTTCCTTTGGCCCAGAAAAAGTGGCACAAATCTCCCCCTGGAGTCTCAAACCTGGAGGAATGTTTTGATACCAATGCAGCTGCCATCCTGGAGAGACGTTAGCCCGCCCCTACACAATAGGTGATATTGTTGACAGACGCTCGTAGTGATTGAAAGCATTGTGCAGCGCCGGCCTTACCTCATAGGCATTTCCATGCAGTGTCTTTGTGTAACAGCATCAGTGTAACATATCACCCCCCATCCCTCTATAGTCTGTCTGAGATGGAGAAGGGTCTTTAATCCATCCCTGCTGAAAGTCTCTGTGTTAGCCGAGCCGCTTGTCAAACAGCTGATAGTTGACTGACTGATGGATTTGTGTGTGTGTGTGTGTGTGTGTGTGTGTGTGTTTGTTTTGTTGTTGTTCTAACACCCTCTAACCACCGGTATGATGTAACCGGGAGAAACCTACCCTTTTCTTTCTCATCTTTGTTTGCCAGATATGCGTGGATTTGGGTCATCTATGGCTTAGACAAGAGGTTTTCAACATTATTTTTGGGCCAAGGACCCCTTGGCTGATAGAAACAAGGCATAAGGACCCCCTTATGACATGGTATGAAATATGTTGTTGCCGGGCCAACAGTAATGTGTAGGTTGTATTTAATGTATGTTTTTGTCTATTTTCTGATGTCACATTTTTTGGGATCAAATCATTTGGAGGACCCCCTGCAATACCTCTGAGGCCCGGACCCCCTGTTGAAGACCTCTGGCTTAGACAGTTACATTACATAAAATATAATTGGATCTTCCGCAAACACCGTTTGAGAAACACTCCCCCTCCTTTATGAAGAGGGGAGAGATGGGGGGGGGGGGGGAGAGAAATGGCGGAGATTCTGGTGCAAACACAAATAGCAACAGTACAGTAGCAGCGCTTGTCTCTTTCCCCCACCCTACCCCGCGGGGTGTCTGCATGCTAAAGGGGCACTCACACTGTGAATAAGATTAGTCTGCCTCCGAGTGTACAACATGCTTACGCCACTTGACTTTGAATCAGCACTGATTTGGAGCATTGCTGGGTTGTTGCGGGCGGAATAATGCCACGGCTGGGTTTACGCAATGGCTGTTATGGGGAGCCTGGCCTCGTCTGCATGCATGTTTTTTTTTCTTCGGCGGGAGCGGCATTTGGGATAAAGCCGTAAGCTGCTTATGGCCGTGGAGAGAGGTGATTACAGGGCCCACCTCCACGAGACTCGCTGCAAAGGCAACTTCTAGGTCAGTGTTGCCCCTGACTCCACCTCGCCTAAAGAAATGCCACGTTCCGCCAATACACAGTATGCCGGCTGTGTATACGGTACATAAACACATCTGCATGCTCGTGCAGTTAGCTGCTAGCTAGTTTCACCGTATTAGCATTGACGTCCTACAGTACACGTGTGTGTGAGCTGGTCTGCATGCACCCTGCACAGACAATGTGCGCTTAGTGATGCGTCTAACATGAAGGTAGCGGGCCGTTGAACTATGAAGCGTTATTATGACCACACTGTGGAGGAGCCCCAAAGACAGGAGAAAGATCGCAGGCCACAGATCCACGGCTTATAACCACCTTTTCATTAGAGCTTAGTTCTGGTGGTAAACTGAGGGTGTGAAGTTTACCTTCAGGCCAGGAGATACAAACAGCCTTTCTCTCCCCCCCCCCGTGTCTCTGGGCAGTGTGGTGGTGGGAGGATTGGCTATCAGTGACCCTGCAGTACACAGTGTGCCAGAACCAGCTGGGGTGTAATCTTATGTGCTGTGGGATCAGGCTGCAGGGACAGCGTTTCTAAAAGCCACCACAATGAAAGTGGGCTGCAATAGCACCTGCGGAGCCCCAGCCCAAATAATGCACACCTGAACAGATTGGAGGCAACTCAATTAACGTCATTGACACTGCCTGTCAGAGCAGAAAGGCAGGTACGCGGCTTCTGTTGCTCTGCTTTGTTCCCACACAAAAGGCTCCTTGACGTATTCATTCTAGAGTAGGCCAGTCTTTATGAAACGCAGGCCAAATAATGATTCATTGTTTAATCTAGATAGGCCTGTGTTTTTCTGCCCGATATTGCTCTTGGTGTATAGCCGCGGTGCTATTGAACTACAGGCGACTCCTGCAATGATTATCTAACTGATCCCAGTGACAGTAATGGGGACATTTAAATGTCTTGTGTTATCTAGCGAGATATGGATTAACCATATCTGTGTTTAATTTGATTGTTTAACTCAGCTGTACTGTTTATAATAGGGTGTATATACAAATACTGTAGAGGTTTGCTTGCACATGCACATGCTTAGGTTTGATTCATTCCATCTTCATTTAATGTCTGTCTTTCAAATGATTGCTGTTTGTGTTGGACTTCATTTTCACATACACACAATGCAACTTAAAAACAGCCATCACAATAGATATCCCAACAGCAGATTTAAAGGGGTAATTTACCTTAATTTTACCTGTTATGTTGTTCTCGCCCCAGGGAAAATCCTCAACAGGTTCTCTAAGGACACCTGGACTCTGCTGCTGTGGACGTTTGTGGACTTTATCCAGGTGAGTCTCACCCCGGCAGGTCTGGTTGCTTGCCACCACAGCGTGGGGAGGCCATTTCATGCCTGGCTGAACCTGCTTTGTGGTCCGGCTCCCCTAATCTGGAAACAATTACTGTAGGATTACCCGCTAGCGCGGCCCAGCGCCTGCACAGATTTAATAAAAGTGTGTGCACGTAGGCTGAGGGTGTGGCGCCCCCCCACACTCCCCCAAAACAACACTGGCTGCATCTCCAGAGAATGTGTACAGGGACTTAGTGAGTGATGGGGAGAAAGGGACTAAAGAGGGAATAATGGGCATAGGAAGATGGGCTCGATGTGTGGAGAAACCAAAGGGGAATCACCGCTGCTTGTTTGAATCTGACCCAGCAGTTCTTCTTCCACCACTGGGTGGCCGGCTCCAAATTGTGAGCTAAACAGCCTTAGAATGAATGGACAGACGTATTCTGTAGTAGAAACACAGCTGCCGAGGGAAGGGGATGGTTGATGTTGGGTTTTGTGCCCTTCTTGATATCCTCCACCCTGGCCTGGGTGCCAATTGCCATCCTGACACAGCCAGGCCAGGTCAGGTTACCCAATGCCACCTTGCCACCACGACAATCATCTCCCACGAAAGCCCGCAGAGATGAGCCTGCTCATGCACCTAGTGCCACAAAGAAGGGAATGTTCGGCACACAATTCGTGGTAGAGGAGCAGGCGTGGCTCCTTGGTTAGGTCCAAAGAATAGAACAAAGCAGCCCTGAAAACGAATCCACCCTCCACAATGCCTGAGTGATGTTTGTGGCAGATACCCATCTCACTGGAGACAAAAGCCATCTTAAATGCTGAAAGCACAAAAGATCATACCCACAAAAGCTTTTTGTCCGGTATAGTTCCCCCCATTTTGATAATAAGGTGAATAATGGCCAGAGTAAAATAATAACGTTGCGGAAGGCCCTGTAGGTCCAACTGAAAACCAGTGAAAGCAGACTAGGTCATGCTGGAGAACAGGCTCGTGTTGCACATTCATACATGCTGCACTATATACATTGCTTCATTCACTCAGAATTCCCCTTTTTATTTAGCTGACAGAGGTTTGTCTATGAGTTTATATTTAAGAAATATAGTGTCGCTAACGTGCTAACGTATTGCAGTTGCACACATACTGTAAGGTAAATGCTAAAGTTCACATATTGGACACATGAGTTTGAGTGCTGGGCAGAATGTGGTCTTTTACCACAATAGAACATTGGAGGCAATTGTGTGAGTGGACAAAGGTGTCGTCATTTGGACAAAGTGCTTTTTGTTTGCGCGCATATTGGGTCTTGTTTGCAGGTGTCTTTCATGAAGAGCTCTTTAATGTTTTCAGGAAGGAGGATTTTTACTCTTTTTATCTCAGCATTAGCGGGCACAGAAGAGATGCTGATCCTGACTATTGTTGCTCATTTGCAGAGGGACGTTTCCCGACCGTCATTGTTTAAATGGTTGTCAGGGTGGAATAAAGTGAAACTTCATAAACAATGCCCTAACTGGTTTATCTTTCTCTATGGGGAGAGGCCAGCTCTCTGTGGGGATTTGCATCAGAGCCAAGCCCTTTATCGTAGGGTAAGCACTTCCCTGCCCCTTAGCCCCCTGCCAATACACGCCTAGCAAGGGAATTCCCCGAGCTGGGTGGACCTGCTTATGTCTCAGAAACCTACTTTTTTTTCCCATAGATTCATTAAGAAGTAATGTAGTAGCCTATATTGTAAAAAAAAAAAAAAGGTTTCCTTCTCGTCCCCCTTTCATGGTTTGAGGGACAAAGACAGCAATGTCAATTAAAAACACCTCTGGCTTTGGGGACGGCCTGCTTTTGTGTGGACTTGACCTTTAAATCCTGGGTTGCCTCTATTTTCACAGAGGGGACAGAGAGAGATGGAGGGCAAGACAATGTGTGGTGAATACAGGGGCCTTTCAGTGCTGGATTCCTTGTGAAGCCTCTTGACCACATTATTGTGCTGACTTAGGGATCTCTAGCTAATATTAATGGTCTTCTTAATTATGTGTTAAAAATTATGATATTGTCAGGTTATCAGCACAATGATACCATGGATACAGCTAGGCCACGCATCTTAAACATTGGATCTACAGTAGTTCTGCATTTTAGTGAAAAGGTCTAGTATAAACTATTGAAACGAGTGTGTGTTTTATTTGAGTGAGACTTATGACAGTATTAGTGGGTTATAAGATACACAATGCTGGCTTTAGGTAATAAATGAGTCGTAAAGGAGGAGAAGAGGGTTGTAGGTGTGTGTGTGTGTGTGTGTGTGTGTGTGTGTGCGTGTGCGTGTAATATCCGAGCACACACACACACACACACGCACACGCGCACACACACACACACACACACACACATGACAAAGGTGGCTATTGTTTGACAACACTGGCGGGTGGATCGTTTTGTGAGTCTGTGCATTGTGCCACATTGTGTGTCAGGCCTCTTGTGTGGCTTTGTGGGATATGAGACGTGCTGACGTAACCGCGAGCGCTGCAGGATGGGATTTCACCGGTGCCTTTACCAGGCGGCTGACAGGAGCAGCGAAGAATGCACCGGCTCCAGGCACTACACATTCCAGGTTAGACTGGGACACAGGGTGGGAGATGGACCGCTTTGGAAATGCATATATGCGATAAATCCCCATCGGTCATTGTTAGCTGACAGTGCCATTGTCTCGCAGCATGAGGTGGAAAAACACAAACGTGACACCGAAAGCTGAGAGGCTGAGAGATTACGTTTATATGAGTATGTTTTCTGAAGATGGCCGACACTTGGAAAGAAAGAACTGCATGTTGTTCAAATAAACAAACGTCTATTTATATGAAAAACAATACTGTGGACATAGAAGAAGCATAGGCACGTGTTTACACGTTAGTGTTCACAGTGACTCGTCGTATCCCTCCACCAAACGCAGCACCGCACACGGTCATTTGATGGTAAGCATTGGTCGGCAGAAGCCTCCCGTGTGTGTACGTGTGGTCTCCCGTCATGTTGTGGTCTGACACCTCACCTGTCCTGAGCCAGTCATGCAGGTCTGAGGGCCATGAGAACCACTGGTGCCCACTGGTCAGTGTGATCTAGGCTTTGTGTAGTGAGTAACTTCTGTAAGCTGTTGTTTGGAATCTACACGACCAAAATGTTTTTATTGTGGTGTTGAGGGAAAGGGAGGGGATGTTTCCATGCACGTATATGAGGGCCAGAAGGTTTCTTCTCTTCTCCTCTCTTCTTTTGCTGGACACAAGTGATTTATAGGAGAGAGGGACAGAAGGACAGCGGAGACTGCATTTCAAAGCCTTTCTCTTATTTCCAAAATGGGGGTGGGGGTAGAAATCAACAGCTTGACTGAGCTCAAATAAGTGACTTCTTTTACCTTTTCACAGCACACAAAGCCCTAATCCAGGGACTACTTGAGCCACCAATGTAGACAGAGGCTGAGACCACCACAGTATGTGTCAGACCCTGCTCACCCGCACACAAAACACATTGACTGCCGCTTTATGAAGTGAAAACGGCCCAGAAAGGGAAAATGTGAAGGAGGTGTCCAAAGTCATTTCTCCCTAAGAAAGGCGACAGCATCTGGGCATTAAATGCTAAAATAAAGACCGGTGGCAGAGCAGAATGGATTGGGTTAGTCACATTGTTCCAAGACCCGAGTGGAACGGCCTTGTTTTGTTTCAGTACCAATGACCCCTACAACGTATTGTACCACTCTGTCAGAGAACGTGTGGAGGGAAGGAATCTCCCGTTCATTTCAGTTTTGTTTGCGCCTTTTTTCCCAGCAGCATCTCCTTGACCAACAACAAATGGTGCACACTGTCAGTTAAAAAAGGGAGGATGAAAAGCTTTTGTAAAGACGCCTATTGACTCCATAATATCCTGAGGGAAGATCAATTAAGGGAATTGTTTATTTTTTGCGCTACAGAACAGTCACTATCTGCGACAAACACATAGCAATTAGCATAAATTGTTTATTTGGACATCAAAGACTTGGTAGTATCTCTCGGAAAATAAAGCAGTTGTGGTCAGCAGGGATCTGAATGGACCTGGAATACAGCAAACATGCCCAGTTGGCCTGAATGTCCGAACAGCCTGCGTGCAAAACCTTTCTTTTCTCGCTAAAGAGCAATTAGTGGTAATTCCTTATTTAAACTGTTTGTATACAGAAGCTTTTATCCACTTTTATGTGCAGCGGGTTGCAGCTTTGGGAGTTTTCATTTCCTGTGTTTGTGTTGTCGTTTCTTCTTTTCTCCAAGCGATATGAATGTGGGCTGAGGTTTGTACGTCTGTATGGGGTGGGTGGGGTGTATGGTTGGTCACCACTTATCCGACTCATCTGTGTATCGTGTGGGTGGGGACCACGGTGTTCCCCGATGTTGACACGATTAGCGGCAGACCGGGCACATGGATCACATAAAACGTGGCCGCCATGGCGACAGCAGGCCCTGGGGAACAGGAGGAGGCTAGACTCCTTCCTATTTCATGGTTCCTCTTCCTCCTGCTTTTCCTCAGTTGACCTCCCCACCCTACCTCTGGTTATTCTGCTCTGACCCGACCCTTCTGCGGCTCTAAATAGGACCGTTTGGGGGGGATTGAAATTCAAATGGAATCGACCAGGAACCAGGACATGTCATGTTGCCTGGTCATCACTAAGCAACAACGACAGGAAGGTTCTGCAGTATATCTGGTGGGGAAAACATATATTTGTTTAGTTAATATTCAAGCCCCCACCGGCTGAGGCAGGATAACGTGCTAGAGTGATAGCCCGCAAGGCCACATCTTCCTTTACAGTCCGCTAGACTTCCATCAAGGCTAAGATTGAAACTTATGTACTGTGAAATTCTCGGGATCAGTTTTGCTCAGTAGCTTCCACTCATGGCTTGATTGTGTGGGTTCTAGTGGCAAGATGGTTAGCCTAGTAACACCCTCTTATCTCAACGGTAAACGGAATGGAGTGGCTTTTCATCATAAAAAAAAAATACACTGAAAGTGATCACCCTTAAATGTGTGCCTATGTGTCTGATAACATCCGTAATTAAGGCGCTAAATTAAAATTTCATCTCTGTGGGCGAGTCGGAGACCATTGACGGTAGCCGTGTGATCTTAATCTCTTCCTCTGAGAAGTATTCTCTCAGGTTGTCTCATATTTCAGGGACCAGGGTTTCAATTTTATCAGTCCAGTGTTAAATATGCAGTACCTTTTCATTTAGGAAATGACATGCATATCAGCCACTCGAGTCAAAGATGTTCAAAGAAGTTAAGAGGAGATTGTTGTCATTTGCTAAAATCAGTGTTTTATGATCTGCCATGCCAGCAGGCATAGGATAGAAAATATATGTGAAGCATACTCTTGCCATGAACAATGTAATCATAGCCTTTCTTTTAACTTGTATTGTACATGGATACATTTGTATTCATGTGAAAATCTATGTGGGAATTAAATAATGTAAAACATCCCTTTTTTTTAAGTTAAGTACATTTACTTTCATAATATAAATGTTACGCTATGTTAACAAAGAAAATCAGATTTCTGCAAATTCGATAGGATAGTTACAATAAGGCATTGTATATTAACTTAAGTGAATAACAGTTGTTTTCACACTGTAACATGAAAGGCACAAATCATATGTATTATTAATATTAATAATTATTAGTCGGCGTGCAGGTGCGACCATGTTGCGGTGCCTCTAGCCTTGGCATCCGATAGCATGTGGCCAGAGGTCTAGATGTGTCAGGCAGCCATTAGCAGCAGTGACGAGTCATTGTGTTGTTATTGAGGGATGTGTGGTTTGGGTGTGCTGTATCAGGCGGTGTGGTTCCCAGAGGCTCGGCCCAGTCACTGTGACCATGTCCGCTGGCTGCCTGCTCCACTCAGGAGAGCTTATTGGCCAGACGCGCTGAAGGTAAAATCCCACGGGAGTCGGGAATACGAGCCGCAATGGCCAAGTGGTAAATTCTCACCTGCTACTGAGTGAGAATTAGCACGCTGACCTCTTCCCTTTCACACTGTGAGTCACGGATCATTTATCCCACCACCTGCTGTTACCTCACTGTACTGCGATGAGGAACCTGCACAATAACAACTGAGTTTCTCACCACCACGAGGAGACAGAATTCAGCACCAATGTAGCTGTAGTGCTGGCCATCATATGTTTGGCTCCCGCTTGTCTCCTCTCCTGCATTCCCGGTGGTCCTTCAGGTCGTCGGACTGCTTGCGGTCTCGACCGCCATAATTCCCTGGAACGCCGGAACTTTCCCAATCCATCGGCACTACTTCCTGCAGATCAAACGGCTAGAGTTTACCAGTAGGTTTCCCTTTTCCGAGATATGTCCGCATGGGAAGACAAAGACAGGGCACAGGAATGCTAATAGACCATTGAAGACAGTCCTGGCCATTAGCATAAAGGCTAAAGGTGGCAGCGGCCTATAGCTTGCCCACACACAGTTTCCTCAAGAGCCGGGAGTTCATGACATTGCCTACAATGGGACAAATGCCAAGTGGGAATGACTAGGCCATTGCGGGCCTTAGTTCATCTTTCCATTCTGCGCTGAGTGTGTGAGTGTACAGAAAAGGACAGGTTCTCTCTTTCTTCAATAAAAGTTTGATTAAAAGGCTCATAGGAAACATTCAGGTATTGTCTGGGGTTTAGTACACTTAACAATTGTAAATAAAGGACCCTTCGGTGTCAGCCCATTTCTAGAGATCAGTGGCATTTTAATGTTCACTTATATAATGTGCATTATTCATGTGCTGATGTAGCAACAAATCACCTAAAAACACACTTAACAATTATCTTTTTAAAAATTATTTCTAAAAAAGATATCTTGACAAATTTGTGTTTATTTTGTACTGTAAATTTCTTATAGCTTGGAGTTCTGTCTTCCACCTTTCATCATCTCTCCAAGGCTTGTCGACACTTCATGCCTTCAAAGCTCAGCAGAGGTTTCAACAAATGTTTGATGGATATCAAGAAGTTAACATAGGTTAGTTACAAGAAAATATTTTTCTCGAAGGTTCAAGGTCGTAACTCTGCAATTCCAACCCAAAGCTAATACAAATAAATGTATAAAAATACAAATTAGCCTAGTGCGTTAGTTAGTATAAGAAAGCTTGTTTGTTGGCAGAGGCCTAGTTCTTTTTCCTGACAACCTCGCTATGGCTTGGGGTTTGTCTTGATGTGATCTGATCAATATTTGTCACAGTCACGGCCTTTGGCTGCCGTTACCTCAGAGAAGGTACGGTATGTTGCCACAAAGCACACACACACATGCAGGGTCTTTTCTGGTGCTAATGCACTGACATGGATTCAGGGGCTGTGGGCTTGGCACTGTCCTACATCTTCACCCTCATCGGCATGTTCCAATGGGGTGTCACACAGAGTGCTGAGGTGGAGAACATAATAAGTATGTACTGTATGGGTAGTATGTGATGGTATAAGGTGGAGAACATGGTAAATATGTACTGTAAGGGTAGTATGTGATGTTATAAGGTGGAGAACATACTAAGTATGTACTGTAAGTGTAGTATGTGATGTTATAAGGTGGAGAACATGGTAAGTATGTACTGTAAGGGTAGTATGTGATGTTATAATGTGGAGAACATGGTAAGTATACTTTAAGGTTTTCCAAATTTGATATTGAGTTTCATAAATGACCTGATCTGATATAACATTTCAAAGTTTGATTTCAAATTTCACAAAACTTGTTATCAAAATTTGTGAAATTTGATATCAGGATTTGGGAAATTTGATATCAAGTTTGTGAAATCTTATATCAGGTTTTTAAAACTGATATAAGATATAAATTTAAAACCTGATATAAGATTTCACAAACTTGATATCAAATTTCCCAAATCCTGATATCAAATTTCACAAATTTTGATATCAAAATTGAAAGCATGTGCTATTTGCCAAAGCTATAACTATTAGCCTCATAAGCTTATGGCCTGCTTTTCTTGTTTAGTTATAACTCTCTAACTACGAGGTCTCGACTAGTTTTATGGTTCACAGAATTTGGATGCTGAACTAGCTGATTACATGGATGAAAAAATGCCTCTGTATGTTTATTTGAACACATAAGTGGCATGCTAACTGTACTAACCTCTATCACAGTTTGTGTAGAAGGCACTAGCCTAGACGCCGTTTTATATTAGGCTTTGTTTCAATGCTATTAATAGCATATAGGCTATGATTGCATGTATTTGAAAGTGTTAGATATGTCATCTAAATCCGCCATATGATAGATTACCTGAGACCCAGCTAAAATATTTTTGGATTTATATATTATTTAGCAAATGCCTAGCATAAAAATAGATAGCCTTATACTATATGTATTGTTTGGTTAATAACATACATTACTCACAGAAATAAACACTGATTTTTTCCTATGATAACACACAGAAAAGGTAATCTTTATATTTTCTTTAAAGAAACAAATAATGAGTTTATTCTATAAGAGCATTAAAATTATAAGGGGGACAAATAAACTGAGGGATTGTTTCCTGCAAAAGACCTAAAAATAAAAGTTGATATCAAAATTCACCAATGTTGATATAAAATGTCCGAAACTTGATATCAAAATTCAAAAACTTAATATCAAATTTCACGATAGTTGATATCAAATTTAAACGAATGTTGATATCAAGAAAAACGATTAAATGTCAAAACGGCTTGCCATAGTTTAGGGCAGTTTGTTTGGGCTAATGTGAACACAGCAATCGCACTCTGTTTCAGAACAAATCCAGCAGGTCTCCTGCCTTTGCAATTCAACTCTAGAGCGGTTTGTTTGCAGTGAGAATGCAATCGACCCAGTGAAGCGGGACAACTCGCTATAGTGCAGAGTGCTCGCTCCTGGAATTATGTATAAATTAGTTTAAAAAGTGTTCGTTGGTTAAGAAAAGTGGCTTTAAAAACATTCTTGCGTGAAATCCGCTCGCAACACGATGTTACCATGGTGTTAGGGCAAGTTCTATTCCGCTTTAAAACGAACCCAGAGACATGCGCAACATTTGTATCAATTCAAACCCTGATCCGGAACAACAAAAACGAACCACAGGTGTGAAAGAGCCTCAAGTCAGCTTCTCCTACAGCACTGATGGGCCTTTGGTCCTCAGAGACCTGACTGCTGACGCCACATCCAGAGATCCGTGCTGCTCCCGGGTTATTGGCGTAACCATCCCATGACTTCATTTGATATGCAGCTTGTGTTGGAGGCGTGGCAGTACTCTTTCTTATGCGGCATTATTTCTCAACTCAATTATTAATAGGACACCACATTGTGCTGCCGAATCTCTGGGTCTAAACCGTTTGTGATTCATGGAATACATATCGTGTAATTAAGACCGTTCAAGTGGATCCCCATTTGCATTCCGACTTACCTGACGGTGACAACTATTTATTCACTATGGGAGCGGCAGAGACAGAGACAGAGAGAGAGGAAGAAGAGGTTGCAGGGAGAGGCAGGCAGGGAGAGATGGTTGAGGATGATTGAAAATGCGTTTAATGCAGGGGGTGTATTTTGCATGGCTACGGTTGGCCAGGGCGGCTGATTTCACAATGGATGGGTTGATAAGTGGAGGCCCCTGCTATGACAGCTCATGGGGGGGATCTCCAGCGCTTGCTGTTGGGGTGGTTGAGGGGATGAAAGGCTTTGTGCATCCTGACATTCCCTCCCCTGAGACCCCTTGGCAAGGAAGCCTGCACCTACAGTACCACCTACAGGATTTGTTCCTACACCCTGGCCCTCACCACCAACACATTCATCATCACACAACAACGCACAGTAGCGATGCCACCGCGTTACAGCTCAGCCTCCAGAGAAATGTTTTGCTGCAAACACAGAACATAACCAAAAGGCTTAATAATAACATGACAAGCAATGCTGAATTTTTGCTTCTGCATTTCAATATAGATAAATAGCGGTTGTACAATATGGTCGCCAGATTGCATTTCGATGTGGCTTTTGTATTCATTGCATTGTGAGAGGGCGACACGGCACATCCGATTGGCCTTTTGCTATTTTCGTCTTTTCAGCCGTCTCGGTTCAAGCATAACAGAGTGGGATTGATCCACGCAGAACAAGGCTGATAGCGTGAGCAGACGTAGAGAGAAATGCATACATTACGATTGTATCTAATACTGACATAACAGGCAGGCTCTCTCTTTTTAATGTCACAAGGTTGTTGGCGCTGTCGTTAACAGCCGACATGACAGCGAGGTTCTCCTCCTGAGGAGATCCTCGAGGAAGAGCGCATGGGAATCGCTGTTGATGAAGACCAGGGAAACCACAGGAAGAGCATTGCTTCAAACTAAATATTCAGAGATACAGTGTGTCTGTAATTTGATTCCAGTCAAGCATGTTTTGGAAGACCGTATTTTCCGAGAATGTCATTCGACACCCTGCAGTAGTAGGATACAGTGAGGGCAGCGAACCATTCAGGCAAAACATAGCAGAGGTCCTGGGATGAGGTGAATCCACAAAGAAGTGGTATTATTAATTAGCAATGGATTGTTGAAATCAAAATGAGACGATGGAAATGACAGACTTGATAATAATTCTTCTTCATATGCTTTGGAAGGCAACCTTGATTATAATAGTTTATACACAATGTTTTCAAACCTTCATAAACTTCTAAAATTGTGGACTATGAGTCACACTAAGTTTAGCCTAATTTATTATGCTCCTGTCTTGAATAATTAAGTTCTACTAACATCTTGAACAGCATCTACGGTAGACAGCATGAAATTAATAAGTATATATCTATTTAGGTCAATAAACTATATTAATCACATTGAATCACTAGAATGTCTGTTTAACAGATGCGGACATGCCGCCTCAAGCATATTATCCACCTTAACTCCAAGTCATTGGACTGCACGGTGCAAAACTGGATTAGTTTATTTATGGAAATGAATCATTACACAGTTTTATAATAGCTCCTTCACAGAATTGAATTCACAAAGCTCTCTATCTGTTTATTAGACCCTACAAGGAAAATGGTTATGCTTTTCATTCTAATATTTATTTTTTAATTGTTCTCAGCCCTAGGATTTTGTATAAGTCAAACATAGCATTATCTGTTGCTGTCATTGCAGATCGGCATTGTGGGACGCACTTTCGCTGGCAAAACTCTCATCCCCACCTTGTTCCGTCTGGCAGAACCCAAGGGCACAATAACAATTGACGGTTTTCTGACTTCCACAATCGGCCTCCACACCCTCTGCCAGAAAATGTCTATCATCCCACAGGTATCCTTTTTTAGACATTTACATTTCTTTTGCGTTCTCAACCGCTGTATCTTAGCAGGTGACATTTTATACAGCAACTCAATCCTAGTGTCAGATCAGACGAGGTACAAATATATCCACAAACATCTAGATATCAAAGAGGAATTAAAGTAAATACTACTGTCTAAACATTCAAGACAGTATCTTCTGCTGTATTGTGTGACACTGTTTGGGAACTGGTCAAGTTCTGTCGTGATGTATAACATGAGTCTGCCATTGCCCAGACAAACACTGTCAAGATAAACGCTGGCAACAGAAAGCCTCACACCCCCGCCTTCTCTCTCCCTACGCCTCTTTTTTTTCTTCTTCTTACTAAAGCTAACATGGCTGAGGGAAAACTACAGTCGTCACTCAGGGTATTTCTGAAAGTGAGACAAACGGATGCCTTGAGACAGTTTAACTTTATTTCCGCTTGTTGAAACTGATATGGCATTAAGAAAATACCAGCCCGTAGCTGAGTGTCAGCTGAGCAGAGGGAGGGAGGGAGGGATGGAGGGAGGGGGAGACAACTCCCACGGCCTGTGCTGTGAAGAGAGCAGTTCCCCATGCCTGACAGAGGATTAGCCCTCTACCCCCCAAACATGAGAAAGCTGCTTAGGAGAAAGTCTTCACCATCCCCGCCGTCCCCTTCGCACCAAACGTCAGTTAGCCCAAGTCTCCTGAATTTGTAGGATGTAGCCAAGATGCCCGAAAACAGGTTCATTAATGCTTTGATATTTTTCCTGGCATCGCAGTACCATTTCAGATGAAGTTCCACTCAGCGCTGCAAACTTCCCTGAGATGGATATGATTTATGTTTGATGTGAATTTGTTTACTCTACACTTGTTTTGCCCTGCTAGCGGGAGAGAGTTGCGTAAAAAGTGGCAGGCTAGGTGTTTAGTTTAACAGCTGTGTAATGTACCGGATGTTATTGAGATTATAGGAGGTGTTAGTGCCACTATAATAACTAGGAGCATGTACAGTATTTACTCTGTGACATGGTTCTTAGTTTTAAAAACCTTGTAGGTTTATATTGGATGTATACACGTGAAAAGTTGTTTTGTATTCTCTATATATTTCAGAGTTAAATTGATATTCAGCCATCCTTTAAAATGGAAAGTATCTTTGAGGTTATAAGACATTTTCTGGAGCAGTCTTCAGATACTGAGATGTACCCTATTTTATGCATTGGTAACAAGAAGGTAAATTATTTGCCTACATGCTGATTTGGTTTGATTTTCCACAAAATGAATAATTATAAAAAAAAATAAAGATCAATTTCATATTTTATTGAAATCTCAGGGATGACAGGGATTCTGTGGGTGAGATCAGTTTCCAATTGATCTCACCTACAAAATATTACGCTTTCAGAAGTTCAATATTTTGCGGGTGAGATCAATTGGAAACGGAACCAACTGAACATGCAATATTAAGCTTACAGTTGTATAATAATACAACTGAAAGCTTAATATTGCAGGTGAGATCAGTTGGAAACTGAACTCTTGAGTCTCATGTCTCACTTGAGGGTCTGCTGAGACTTGCATTTCTGGTGTTGGCCTGTGTGCTGTATCTTTACACTGCAGTGCTCTAACAGTGTTTGTTTGGATCCTGCCCTGCGTTAAGAGTGGCAATCACGGACAGTGCCGTTTACAGTACTGTAGATAAGGTGTTTCTCAAAACACAAGAGCGATAGTCTCAGAATAATAGTCTGTTACTCTCTCCTTTACTCTAGGTTCAATCCTCTACTTGTCTGGTGAACATTCTTATCTTGATATGAGGTCAGATTAATGTCCTGGTTAAGCATGATTTATCACATTGACTCAGCTGCATAGAAGACACAATGGCTCCCTGACAGTTGTGGAAGTGGACTCTTGACAGTTGCGTGCTGCCCTGCTTTATCTCTATTCCCCTTAAACGCCCACTCACACTTGTTAATGTGTTTTAAAATGGTCATTATGCCCATTAAAGTGTCATAAATATTCCCACTGTATTATTTCCATGTTGATAAAAACAATGAGCCTACTGTGAAAACTCTACGGTATATGGTCCCAGTGAATCACTGAAATGCAGGAGCCGGTTATTTATGAATAACTATGTGGCCTGACATGAGGAAATGTAGACCTGCTTGTGTTTATCAGGTTTAAAGCAAACACAGGGGCACACTGGAGCCCTGTTGACAGGCAGGCAGGTTTCCACTACACTGTAATAAAAGGCTTTATTTACTCTCTTAAACATGGCTTGTGTGGCTGAACCGTGATACAGGTGTGAGGCTCACCATAAATACATATCCAGGGAATCCTCACTGTCTGATATCTGACGCTGTCCTTTCGTAAACGATGTCTACTGATGTGATAAGTCCTCCTGACTGTCAGCTGTGTGTTTGACTTGGCATAGCTGTTGCTTTTCGGCACACATATTAAACACCGTTTACAGCAAGCGCGGGCCTATACCTTTTGCGGTAGCATTGATAGCCCCATTATCTATTCACATTTTGCATTCAGACAACCACAGCACACAGCACTACCTCTGGCTTTCCAAGTGAAAAGATCAACTTATTGAAGCACGGTTCTGCTGGTTGAATAGGGGCTCCTTGGTGTAGCAGGGGCCTTTTGTGAGCGTCTCTCCCTCACACATAGCCTCACGGCCTTCCATAAAGCCTGTCTTAACCCTTTCATGCGTCCTGTCCTCGTCATTATCTTAACTGGCCACGGCCTTCTCTTTCTATATCCATCCATCCCCAGGACCCGGTTCTCTTCACAGGCACCATGAGGAAGGATCTGGACCCTTTCAGCCAGCACACAGACGAGGACCTGTGGAATGCACTCCAAGAGGTACTCCAGCGTGGCTCTGAATGATGCCCCCCTCGGCGGCCCAGGGGGGGATCCCTCTGTCCCCCTGGACAATGCTACCATTCAGGCTCCCCTGCTCACCACAAGTCATGGGGGGAAATCCCATTAGGGCCGTGGGGCCCGGCTCAATGTGCGGCTTGTAACTGGGACCCATTGAAAATGCTGGGGGAAGATGTGTTTGGGCAGTCAGGCCAACCGGGATGAAGGCTCCCCCCACAGTAAAGGGCTCCAGCCCCTAGTTCTGCCTCTGAATGGGTTTGGTGGCCTGGATTAAAGCTAGAGGCTGGCCGCAAGGGAGTACTGGCCAAGGTCATCGGTAGACCTGGCCCTGCATTGTGCCTTGCAGTTAATGGGTGTGTTTAGATGGCTCTTTAAAGGAACCCCCGTGGGAGGCCTTTAAGGAGGCGGAATGAAGGGCCCGGGGTCCCGCTCTCCTGCCCCCTGCAGGTGCAGCTGGGGTCTGCAATGGAGGAACTCCCCGGCAAGCCGGAGACGGCCCTGGCCGAGTGGGGCTGCAGACACACCAGAGGCAACTGGTGTGTCTGGCCAGGAGCGTCCTGCGCAAGAAGCACAACCTCGTCATCGTCAAGGCCACTGCAAATGTTGACCTGAGGCCAGGAGGCAATAGAGTCGTAAAGTCAGGTTAAATACTGTAGTGTGGAACATTCTATTTTCGCTTTCTTCCAATTATGCAGGGCGGCACCCGATTGGACAAAATATCTGGAGTGCATGAAGCTGTGCTTTTAATCACTACCCGCAAAATAACACGCTAATTTCACATCTAAACCTGCTTTGTGTACAAGTGTTTGATATGTCCAACTTTGAGTAGTTTATGTCCGGATAGCTTCAAATACAAACTAATTTCAGATTTACTAACTAACTAAACTGTACTGAATTAATATACAGTATACTATTTAGACTTGGCAGTAATAATTCCAATCTCTTGCTGATTGGAATTACACTAAAGTATAGATTTAATATCCACTTAATCCTTGGTGTAATTACGTACAGTATATAGATGAATTGCCTGCACAGTTTCACATAGCGTGCAGGAGATCAGCCATTGCTTTGTGTAAGGTATAAACTCTGCCCAAGGGCCTAGGCAGCAGCTCTTGTTTCTAAAGAGGTGTGTTCCTCTTCTCTTCTAGGACCGACAAACTCATCTAGCAGGCGAACCGGGACAAGTTTAGAGAGTGTACGGTCCTCACCATTGCTCACACAGGCTCAACACCATCATTGGTTGTGGCAGATTACTGCTAAGAACAGTGAGGCAGCATTATAGATCTCATCATTCTGGAGAAAGATTGTTGATATTTGAGCACCTCGCTTCAATGTCTTAACGGTGCTCAGAAGCTCCGCCCCGCACATTGAAAGCGCTTTGTAAGAGAGACAGGGCTGTGTAGGAACACCAGATTGTTATATTTTCAGCACACATAGCATGCAGCTAATGGACTGTGACATTCGATATTCAATGAATATGTCTTAAAATCGCTTACCTCACCTTTTTAGAAAGAAATGGTGCTGCTATGGATCTGTGTCACATGCGATTACTCCTTTCCCATATGGGCTTTAGTTTCCTGGGAGACCGGGGTTCGAATTCAGCCAGCGGTTATTTCCCAATACTTTCTGATATTGCTCTCCCACTTATTACCTGTCTCTCTCCCCTGTCCTCTCCAATAAGACCACACATCCTCATCTGCTTATCCGTAGTTGGTCACGGGGGCAGCAGCTCCAGCAGTGGACCCCAAACTTCCCTTTCCCGAGCCACATTGGCAAGCACTGACTGGGGAATCCCGAGGGGTTCCCCAGGCCAATGTGGAGATATAATCTCTCCACCTAGGCCTGGGTCTTTCCCCGAGGCCTCCTCCTAGCTGGACGTGCCTGGAACACCTCTCTTTGTCACACAATAAAACAAAACGCTATTAAAAGTTTCAAACGATATGTTGCTACTCTATATGAATCTGCTGCATTTAATATACTGTAGCGATGCCCTAAAGCCTTATGTTGCAACTGTCCTATACAGTAGAACTGCTTGCTTCTTTCCTGGTGTGGAAGGCCAAACAGCCATTGTTGGCAGAAGAAAGCCTCTTCCCGTTTCAAACGTGACTGTGTCTACTCCAGCCCAAGGTCGCCCTGCGCCCCTGGGCTCTTGATCTTTGGCCCCTGCCTGCTGCTGCCTGCGGAGGTGTCAATTAGTGCCATTTGTGGCAGCATTTGTTTGCCGCCCGTGAGGAGTATGGGGCATGAACTGGTGGCCGTTTGGTTACTAAGAGGGCTCAAGAGAGACACTAAACATCACACAGCGGGAACTGTTCCACACCTACACTTGTGTTAAATGCCCCCAGATTGTCATGCTGTCCGGTAGAGCCAACGGAGGAGCCCATACGTTAGAATTGAACTGCATCGTCCACGATTTAAGCGGTGCCATGGTTTATTTGAATAGCAAAGTGCTCTTTATAGAGAAACCAAACTGTGCAACAACGCACTGCATAGCTGTGGATTATGTCAGTTGCTGCAGAATTCTCCTTTTAACACTAAATACCAAAATGAGGCTTAAGTTGTTACAAAGCGCTGGCAGTTGCAACGGGATCCCTCTTGTTTGAATTTGTCTGTGATATAATGGCAGTCCTTTCTATACTGCTGAAAACGGTAGTATTCTTTGTGTGGTTTACATGGCATGTGATGACAGAGAAATGATGGTAATTTTCCGGCGTGTGTCAAGGCTGTGATTGTTGGCTTCGACTGAGGACCACCCTTGAGCTGCTGAAATGCCTGGATAAACGCACGGATAACGGACTGATCTCCTGTCTGTCAGTGTCAGCGCACTTCACTTTCACCCTGCTAACAAGCCGCGCTCGCCGTGTACGGCCGCGTCGTGTCGCGCACAAAACGCAGGGCCCCCGAGTGTCTGCTGTCGGCATGAGTCACCATAAATGTATGGTTCCGAGGTGCAGAGGACTACCGTTTCCTTTCTGCGTGCCTCGCTCAGCAGCCAAACAGCTGAAGCGTTAGTTTCTCCAAGAAGTAAAGTATACAGGTGGTGGCACACGCCCAAGTCTGTGCGTGCTGTGTGTTTGGTGATTGCAGGTTCTGGATGCCGGCAGAATCTGGGAGCACGATGAGCCATATGTGCTCCTCCAGAACCAGGAATGAGCTTTCTACAGTACCAGATGGTCTGCAGACAGGCCTGGCTGAGGCTGGCGCCCTGATCCACACAACCAAACAGGTAGCCTCGCCCTCGGGGGTCCCCGGCGCGCTGAGTGCTGCCCGGGCCTTGGCACGCTAACCCCAGACTCTCCCTGTAGCTGCCAGCATCATGGCTCACCTCCGAAATGACACAGTTAAGAGGCAGAATATGTTCCTCGACTCCGTCAATGAGAAGAAGCTTGATTATCATTTTAATTTAAAGTGCCTACTTGGAGAATTGATATACACTGCAACATTCATTTCACCAGAGAAATTGCCCCTTTGTAGATTTACATCCCGTGATGTTATCAAGGAAAGCCCTCCATATAATCTTTCTTTCCAAAATGTAATATTTAGATAATTTGAGAGATTATTCCAGGAAAGCAGCTTTCTTTACACTATATCTTTTTTGAAATATTGAGTTTAACTTCATCGCGATTTGGGATAAACTTTCTATGGGGATTACTGCAGAAGAGAATGTCCATATTTCTTCCCTGTGAAATTCATTTGTGGTGTATTTCCCCTTCAGACACTCTGCAGATAAGAGCCGCCTATTCATTGTTCAATTCCATTTTTATGTGCATCTGTCTGCGGCCACAGATACCATATTGCAACTTCAAACAGGTCTTTGTGAAATAAGAAAAAGTAGGCATCATTTCATTTTCGCACAAATTTATCAGCAGAACTGTATCTCCACAGCCAGAGAGTGAAATGGGTGAAATACTGATTTCAAAGAGTCAGCACACAGTGGTATTATTTGGTATTGCCTTACCCTGCACATTGGCGGATTGGTAGTAACATTGTTCAAGTCCTTGTGTTTCATCTCCTGTGTTGTGGAGAGACTCTCCTTAGATCACAGCAGCATCCAAAACTGTCTTTAACCTCTTATTGAATAGTGAGGCTGTTCACAGGCCAAGTGTGAAGTTTTCATAGTTAGTCAAAGTTTAAATGTGAAATAATATGATACAAGATGCTAGCGCCAGAGTTTACTCTATGTCCAATTAAATCAAGTTTGCACTAAATCATACAGTAGCTTCTTTGTATGAGAAAAACATGTTTTCCATGATTGCTTGAGTCCAATTGGCCTATTTACAAATTGTTGTATCACTCAGGTAACAAGTTGCTGTTGGAGAAAATACATTCTGTAGATAATTTAAATGATTATCTGATATACATTTCCATCTGAATTTCACAGTTGTTTCATGACTAAATAAATCACTTTTGCATGCTTCGGCGGGTGACAAATCCTTCATCCAGGTTTAGGATTTGTCATAAATCAGTCTTTAGCAGATCTCTGCTCAGATTGGACTGTGTATTTCAATGTTTTGACACTGTTTCTACTGATACCGTTCCAGGTTTACGTGAACAGAAGCCACCCTGATCTACCCAGGTGCCAGATGTACAAATGCGCACACTGAGCCGTGGAGAGCTGTGTCATCTTTGAGACATCTTTGACAGGCTGGAGAGTGCAGTCAGTGACACCCATAGACCTTTACCATCAGGTGACCCCTAGCATATTGTTCCTGCATTGCAATGGCTATTAATCAATCTGACCTACTGTTTGATGTGTTGGATTTGATCAGCACTGCACCTCAGTCTGTTACAAATAAAGAAGCACTTGGTTTAGGCAGGTGGGATTATTCTAGGGCTTATTGATTACCCTCCATATTTATGTATGTGTTCTGGCCTCTTGGGAAGCTTCAATCTTGCACTAGTGCTTATAAAAGTTATGATAATGAATGCTTTGCGCAATAAATTATATTTACTGTTGCTACCGTAAAGTTATACAAATGAGAAGAAAAATAAAACACATTTCAAATTGTGAATGCATTTGAAGATGCCTTAAACAGCTTGGACTTTGGTGTGCCTTGTGCTGATCACTGCACTATTAATTGATTTGAGTCTTAAATTGAATTAGTCTTCTTACACTGTGACTATACGTATACTGTTTGGCTATGTCACTAGCTGAGCTATCACTGCGTCAGTTATAACATGGTTATAACATTTGTCCTTATAACAATGGACAAATGTAAAGATAATGTGCAGAAGTAGTGGAATTTTTATTGTAGTATTTTTGTGTTTCAGTACTTATTTTCTTCCGTGTTACAGTTCAGTGTTTGTTTTTGGACCAACATGTAATTTGTTTTATAATAGAAGTAGAGGAGAAATTAATTAAGCAATAACACACGCTTGGGAGTGCGTTAGAGTTGGTCGTAGGTACGAGGCCGCAGGCTGAGTGCCGAAGATAATCACAGCCGTGCGGATATTCAGTCTAACGCACAACCTCTAGTGTGTTATTGCTTTTATACAACAGTTGGACACTCACATTTTATTTGTAAATAATAGTAATAAGCGCAAACAGAAAATTATTTGTTTGTTTGTTTAATGATTAAAGCACCCGTGAGCACTTGTGGAATGCCTCTCGTCCAATCAGATCACTTGGTCGGAACTCACTTTTGTATAAAGGTTAAATATTCAATTGCAGTGTTTTGGCTCAAATAATTTACATAAAACATGTACAGAAAACATTAATACAGTTTAAATGTAGTTCTGCAAATAAATATGATGATTTTTGCAATATTTCACTACAACTAATAAACATAATCTGAATATTTAAATATTTTACCAATTTAGTCACCAATTCACCAATTAATTTTTCTTACAAAGAATTACAATGATGCACAAGCTGCGTTCTGTATTTTGCTCACACTGTAGTTGTGTGATTGTGTTTTGCTTCTGCTCGGCAGTTTAAACAGACTAACCCATCATGCTTCTCAATGGTAAACGATTAGGACCAAACATACAATTGATTACACTTGGGTGCCTGGTGATATTTAGACAATTTTTCACCCATATTATCTGTTTTGTTTTGGTCTTCTTGGTAACAGACGTAGTAATTACATGTTAATGTTTTCATCCATGAGCTCAATTAGAAAAAGAGCTGCTTCACTCCCCTTCAGAATGACAACAATTAGAGTCAATGATTCCACACTGAGAGCGGGCTGTCAGTGAATATCGCTTGGTAAAGATGGCAGTATTTAACCAAGGCTCAGATTTGGGTCGTGAACCAGGGGCCATTAGTTCCTTTTAAAGCTGAGTGATTTACACAATTCATTACAGCCAGTGAATCTTCAGCCAGCGTCATATTAAATGGTTACTTACTCTCAAATGGCCTCTTGGGAGTTGAATTGTTGGGTTGCAAATAGATTAAAGTTTACATTGAAAGGAGAAATTGAATTCAGAGGTAATCAATAGCATAATGGGCCAGTGAGAGGAGCTCGCTGCCTGAAATGAAATTACCATATTTTTAATCTTAATTTTCCACTCTGTTTATCTGACAGTGTGGATGTGCAATCCAAACAGATAATGAGAGAGTGGGGATATTGACAGTGGGGGTCCTCTGGAGTGCTTGTTTCAGTGATTAAACACTGTGATCTGTGATTACTTTGTGTCGGGTGTCAGGCTGGCAGCCCCGGCCCGGTGCACAGCAGCTGGAGCTCCGGGGGTCTCCAAGGTGCTAATGCACCTGACACGGCATTGACAGCATGTTAAACCCTATCGGGGACTGCACCGCATGACGACGGCCTGCCACAATGGCAATACTCAGGCACTATCTACATCACAAGTCAGCATATATCCTCTCTGCTCCTCTGGCGACAACAGCTGACGCAAGAATGGCAATAACAAAGTTTCCACAATAAGTATTATTAAGCGGATACCTTGCTATGCCACTCATAATAGGACCATTTTAAGCATTTTAAAACACCTGAATAGGTGTGCAAATAGCAATGTCGGCAACGTAGTGCTGATGATGCTTTAGTACGTAAATAGATGCCTCAGCAATAGAAAGAGAAACCTGGCCGGCCAGAGAATAATCCCAAAGGTATCAAATATTGAATGAAAATTGGCACAATGAAGTATAGTGAATGAATTGCCGGATGAATTTAAATAGTTTCAGTTAGACCATCCACACTCTAAAGAGACAAGTGATACTGTATGTTGACTGATTTGAGGATGCGATAGCCATCTATTGTCTGTTGAGTAAAGAATAATGTAACAAATGTATGTGCAACAACTGAAAGTGCTGTAAATGGTTAAACTAACTGAAAGTGCTGGTAAGTATTAAATATCATTTGTTATTTGATAAAATTGGACGTTAACGTGGACATTTTGGGTTGGAGAGACAATAATGTTTCTTAAAACTTAGTGCAAGCGGTTTCTTTTGTCATGGATACCGCTGTTTGACAAATGGAAACAAATTGCGCGGTGCGCACGACTGAACAGCAAGGAGCTGGAAAGTGTCAAACTTGGAGCTGAGAGATCATGGGCACCTCAAACCTGACTGATCCCGGCATAAAGTACTTGCTGAAGACAAGGAGAGTGGGAGCACAGGGATTTTCGACAGGCTGCAATGAAATTAGGAGAATTGACTATGGCGGCTTTGTTCCTGTTTGGTGACATGCAGTCGGGACAGGGGATTGGGAGGGGGCGAGGGGGGGTGCTGGGAGACGCAGGCAGTTCCCCAGAGACTACACACTCAGCCTTTCTAAAGTGACTGCAAAGTGAATATCTGACAAGTTCCCAAGGCCCGACTCGACTCTCCGTGTAGAGATCAGAACACAAACAGGTTCAACAAATACACTAGCGCACTCCAAGATACATGAGGTGACACTGGATATACTGTGATATAAAATGCCTTTTCATCTCGTTAAAAATAGTTTCTTATACCCTCTCAATTCAGAATATGTCTAACAACCTATTTAGACTTAGTTTATTCCTGTGACAGGCTGTGTACAACTCAGAGAAATAAGAACTACCACATGTGGACTTGTATGTAATATATACTGAGAAGTTTCCTTTATCATGTATTTGTCACTGTAAATAAACAGCCCCCATTACTGTAGTCACTCGCGCACACACACACACACACACGTGCATATGATCTCATATTCATAAGGTCAAATTAACATGGTCTATTATGCTAGCTCAGCGGTTCGTTGCCTGTGCCAAACTGAGCTGACAGGCCAGACTAATGCCAGTACCAGAAATAATTATAAGTCACCAATGTAATTGGTGTTCCCCTGACTGAGGTTGTATGCTACCGCTTGTTAAACGACATGGAGAGCGTGAGCAATATTCCATAGCAGGGTCGCTCCCTAAAACAAACTGCCTCATTTAAACTTTTATTTTTCACTTGTAAAGCATCACACCCCGTTATTTAGCGAGGAAGCGGCCACACAAAGGCACCATGGGAACATGAACGGGCTTTACCTGGACCCACTAGTTTAAAGAGGCTAATGTGGCTCTTTGAAAGGCTACTATATGGGAAGGACCCTTGCATGCATTAGCCCTAAATCCATCGGCATGCTCTGTCACCTTAGGAAAATGCCGTTTGATTCTTCAGACGCGGGAGAAAGAGGCAAAGTGGAGGCTAGACAATAGCAGAGGGCTTATCTCATCAGTAAATAAGGCTTATTGCTTAAAGCTATAAAAGGGAATGCTTATTGGTGATGTCATCCCTTTGTGGAAGATTGATGAAGCTTGAGGCAGGGGCCATAGTGTGTGTGTGTGTGTGTGTGTGTGTGTGTGTGTGTAGGGGGGGTGTGGAAAGGGCGACTTGTGTGACAGGAGTTTATAACTTGTGCCCGTGGAACCTGATATGATTTAAAATGTATGGCATGTATTTTAACCGCTGCTGCAGTTAAATTGCACTGTTTGGTAGCAGTAGGCTAACCTAGACGCACTTCAAAGTTTCATCTGGCCAGGGGGGCCTTTCTCCTCGGCCATGAGAGAGCGGTCGGTGTTCTGCGCATGTAAACGTGGAGCATTGGCTGAAGGTGGGGGGTGGGGGCTCAGACAGCCCGCGCAAATGCCCAGGATGCATTTACGTGGGTCCAAGGGCCCACTGTGTCTTTTTCTGTGGTTACTTTCTCATCATTTTCCCTAATGTAGAGACCCACAGGGTTGGTGGCAAGCTCACAATGCAGCCGTTGTATGGTTACTGTCAGCTCTCTCAAATAAGGCTTCCTGTTCATTAGACTTCTTTTCACCTCCGCACAATGAGCCGGCTTTGCAGCAATAGTGAGTCGACGCCCATCTCTTCAATGCCATGTGAATAGTTCTAAATAGTGTTTATGCAAGCCATTGTTGCCCATTGTGTGTCCAGTCTTAATGCACAGTGATTTGCCTGCTTTTGTAACCTGGGATACATTATCTTGCCTATGTGGCTTCAGATGCATGCCCTGCCTTTTCAGCCAGTAAACAGTCTAAAAGTTAACTCCCCATGGACAATGCTGGGAGATCCCCGATAAAGTGGGACAGAGTATACTAACTGGTCCATTTCATGTAGCTCCGTAATTACGCAAATGGCTTCCGCTCCTTTTTGAACATGGCTGCTTCAACCCACTACTCATTGTCTTCTGCTTAAAGGGAATAACTCTCACACACGTTATCATACTATTTGTTATTAAGTCATAATTGGTTTTCAGTTCTGAAACAATTATAAAAGATCCAGAACAGGAAAAGTTAAACAGTGCTTTTTAAAGACAGTTTTAAGGTCATCTTCTATGAATATCTTTAAATGCTATGCTTGTTTATCTGTTGCTTTCAGAGATAATATTGGCATTATCTGCTTCACGCCTGGTTAGGAATGTTTTTACACTGGTTGTATGTGTCTTTATTCTTCAGACCATCAATGTGAAAATGCAGGTATAATTCAGATAGACAGCCGGTGGATAATCTGACACACATTGCCATTGAACTATATCTTACAAACTTTAAGATAATGTCAAAACGATGTGTCGTGCGATGCAAGTTTTATATCTCACAACGTCCATCAGTTACACTGATAGGGGTCACAGCTCTTTTTAAAATGTATGTGTGTCATAACTTCATTGGATAGCAGAAAATATTACTGGAGCAAACCTGTATAACTTTCTCTTTTTCTCCTTTGTATTCCTCTTCGTCAGATTTACCTACTGTAACTTGTAACAAAAGTCCTTTTCCTGCCTTTGTTACAAGTTAATCGTTTGTTTGGAAAGATGTTTTCAGAGCACTTGAGCTGTATTCTGTCTTGAATTTAGTCCGTTTTGATTTGGAGATACACTTGTGTTCTTCTGTGTGTGAAGGATTCCAACAATTGATGAAAGGAAAGAATGGAAAAGAAAACCATGAATATGAGAGAGCAGGCATATTGGAGGAATCCCCCCCCCCCCCCTTTGTAACATTGTTCTAGAGAACATACTGTATACGGCACCTCCAGAGCGCACTGTAACTGTAACTGTAACTGATACACTTTACAATTCACTCTGTAGATAGATGCACAAAAGCTAGTGCTTTTTTACGGCACAGATTACATTATAGCTAGTTCAAAAGCATTCACAGTCAAGTGTGTGGATCTCGACTGCAGTGGAGAAAAAGATGCTTTTAATGGTGGGCCAGTGATTACAGGTGACAGATGTAACTGATAGTCGGCCTATTATTGTCCTGAGATTTGGTGTGTTTGACCCCCTGAAGCATTCTGCTGCCAAGGGAGTTTAAAGCGAGCCAAGGACCCTGAGGAAAGGAATTTTATGATTGCTCTGCAGTGACACTGATACAACTATGTCATGTTATACTTCGACGGAGCTGGTTTGGACAGGCAGGTTTAGGACAAGGTCTCGCTACAGGACACTTGGGAAATCTTCCATATTGACCTGCTAGAGTCGGAATGGATAATGTTTTGTTTCTGATTGCCACAACTCGTACGCTCACAATGTTGATATTTAATTTGACCTCTATTAGCCTACCAGGTGTATATTTCCATTTCTTTATTTAATGAACTGTAGTGGTATATTTCAGCGCCTGCAACGATACTCCTAGGAGATTATTATTTTAAACTTAACTACTGTTGACTCGCATTGCTCCTGGCTGATATTTCCATTAAGGGTCTCCTTATCAAATAATGAAATGAAGAATCTGTTTCCTAGTAGTATTCGGTACTATTACCTCACGAAAATCAAAAGGTTCCCACTGTAACATCTTGCCTCCCATGCCAGTTAATTAGCTACTGCCGCACTACACGCTAATGCTACTTTCATGAGAATAATTCCAGACAATGAACCTGTCTCCTTTGTGTCCATCTGCAAACCCTCTTAATTAATATCAGAAAATACAAGCCAAAGTTAATTGAAATTTGAACATCCCACTTGTATAGTTTACAATAATATAATTGCTTGTGTTTTGTTGCTGTTGTTGAATTGCTATAATAGCTGGTATCATATCTCTATTTACCATTCCATTGATTGCAGAGAGGTGTAGCAAAAATAGGAAAACAAAATGAAAAAAGAAATGTGTTCGCCATGAGTAAACCAGAGGCAATATATGCAACCCCAACATTGATTTAGACCGACCCATTAATATTCACACTCCTCCAGATAATCATGGCAGCGTTATCATGATTTGTTTTCATTGATTAAGTGACATTTCACCATCTTCTCATATCCTGGTTATTAATATAGTTTGCATTGATATTATTTCCACATTAACAACAATTTTACCACTTGATAGGTATTACACGATAGATGCAAAACACTATCACCTCTACGGCAGATAGCTTTAATCAAGGGCCCCTTTTGATGCAAAATCTTTACAACTTTAATCAATCTTTATAGATGATCTTTTCAGTCTGTGTGCGACTTTGAATAGTGTAGTTTTAAAGAGGCTGCACCTCTGTCAGATATTTGTTAGGTTTAGCAAATTGCATATCACTTTAGGAATACGAATTAGATAACATGTTCAAAGTACTCACTTTATGTGCTGTCCAGAATTCAGTTGTCTTACATCCAAGTATGCTCGTGTATTAACAATAAGGCATTTTCTGTCACACTAATCTATGGAAGGTATATGTATGTTATCACGCACACATTTGGTCATATTGGGCAATGCACAGAAATATCAAACAAAATTAATAAGATAGATATACAGTGGGTAGTTACAGCCTTTATGTCGTAACATTTTTGAGCCAAGAACATTTCTAAAGTTAACGTTATTTATTTTCCAGTTGCGGTGGTCACAGTCTGTCACACAACATTTGGATCTGCATGTCCGATTAACAATCATGCCATGTTTCTAAGATCAAGCTCCTAGCAGTCTAACCACCCACCATGGTAATTAGCTGTCTACTAAGCTAACACGCATAACACACATGCCTGATGCAAGCCAGTAGCATACCAAGGTGCTCTCTAGATCTATCCCCATTTGCCCTGAAGTGTCACTATGAACACTTGTCTGACATCAATGATATTGCTATGGACTTCTCTATTTCCTCCTTGGCTTAAGTCCAAATACGGTAGATCCTGGGGTTTAACAGCGAGAGCATAAGGCACTATCAGTAGATGAGATATATAGAGCAGTCACTTTTCAGACAAAGTGTTTATTAAGACTTATTCAAGGGCTTAGCTGTTCTCAGTGTCTTAAGGACTACTACTCGTGTATGAAGTGTCACAAGGTTATCAGCAGCGATAGGCTCTAATGTGTACCGCTGACATGTTGAAGGAATCACGCTGACCTTGGCTGTGCATGCAGGCCTGTTATCAACGGTTTGGCGAGAATATGGCAGGGGGGACAACCTGAAAATGACTGAACACCTCCAGAGTCAGATAGACAGATAGGATTGTAGCTAAGCCAAGCTACTGTGTATATCAGGGGTAGGGAACCCTGGTCCTGGAGAGCCGCAGCCCTGCATGTTTTAGATGTCTCCCTGCTCCAACACAC
>JAODUE010000014.1:3083593-3132840 GCA_027564755.1 Amblyopsis hoosieri
GTGCTGATTGGTCTGCTAAGGCTGCCTACAGGTTAGCAGGGCTCATTTCCAATCTCTGACAGCAATATGGGTCGCCATGCGCTTCATCCCGATTGCTCACGTCGAACACAAACCGTGGTCACTCTATATATGGAAATCTCTGTCTTCAGGACGAAAAAAATTAAAAAGGTGAGATTGGCACTTTAACCTCCATGGCCCCGCTGAAAATATGTTTTAGTCTGATATATTATGCTATTGGGAATTATTTATCGAGAAGATACAAGATGATATTTGTCAAAAAATAATGAGATGTTGAGGGCGGCAGCTGGAATGTTCCGGTCCGGTGAGCAGCATCTATGAATCTGGGATATGGAGTAAATACGGCAGGCTGAGACGATGCACGGCCCGTGTGGAAAAAGTGCAATGCACCGTCTGGGTGGCACTGGCTAAAGTTTAGACTCCCATATTCCTTTTGTCATTTTAGATTCATCTTCTCCATTTGCCTCCTCATAGCAAATAAGAGTGTTTTTCCATATATGACAATGACATTTATGAGTAATCACCTGCAGAAAAATTGCTATTCGTAGCCAATGTGACAGTGTTTCAGCTCTTGCGTCCATATGTGAATAAAGAAGATGATCTATTTATTTTACCCATTAGACACGGCAGTCGTACAAACAAAAGCAGACTGGTAGATGTGCTGCCGTGAGTTGAAAGAGCCCACCTGTTGACACACCGCATTCAGGGAATGAGTCATGCAGTTGTTGCAGTTATACAATACAAATGGAGAATAGAGACCCATTCAGATGCTCTCTCAATACAGTTGAAGTGTGTCTCTCAGCAGATGACTGAAGAACAAAACGGAGGAAGGCTGTGTATTATTACAATTCAGACCCTGTCACTTATTGTTGAGACTGATGTTTCACATTAGTTACCCATAATTCCTCCTTCCACCTTGCGTGTTCCTCACACAAGGTGGGAGTCATGGCTTCTTGGTTTATATTAAACACAGACATATTTGCTATGAATGCCACCTATAGTACTAAATAAAATCAAGAATGTTCGTAGCAAAATTATGCTTTAAAATAGGTCCATTATTTTACCATCAGCACCTATAGGCACCCTTTTCAAATATATGACATACATACATACATATTATTCGTATGTATACAATTTACAATTAATATTCAAGATAAACATTGAAATGTTATTTGTAATTGTTTATTTGTCGTAAGTTGGATCAAAGCTATACTGTAGCTACAGTAAGGTGTTTCCACTTGTTGATTGAGAAAAGTATGTAAAATGACAGGGAACTAAATTGCTTTATTCAGAGAGTCTCACCTCCCCATTTCCAAACTCCTAATTTTGTTTTGATTTATTCCATTCTCTCAGAACATACTGGTGCTTTTCAGGGTCCCCTTTGTTCTTGGTGAGGGAGTCTTTTATTCGGGAGAAATCTCCCATCTCAGACCAGCGCTTTGCCTTGATGCAGATCTTCATTAATCAGGGCTGCTGTGGGCTCCATGGCAGCCTGCCGTTTTGATGGGAATTGAATTTGATACCATATTGTAGCTTGTATGGAAGCTCACAATGGGCCGTGTTCCTGCCTGTGTCTCTGCACAATCAGAGAGACCCAATTAAATAATTTGGCACAATAAAGGGGAACAAAGGGATGCCCAGGCTTAAAGTGAGAGCTCCAACATTTGCATTCTACCTATTTCTGCATCATGTTAATTAATTTGCTTTGAAACCGTTGGGGAAAGCACAATGGATAACACTGCAGTTCATTTCAAAGTATGTCGAGGACGCTTCATATTCAGCTGACATGCTAAATCAATATTTTACAAAAGGATATTCACTTTGTTTCTCTGGAGCACAAGACATGGTATGAAAATACATTTGCTTTATCGCATTTTGCTGCTCTAAAAGAAAACTTGTCCAGGAATGCCATGTTAGTCCAATTCATAAAATGTGAAATAAAGTCATGTATGATACAGTCCATTGGTTCATGTTTTATGCAGATGCTTCTTCTGCTATATTGTGTATCACGTATTAACGTGTAATGTCTCATTTTACACCATATGAAGATTGCATAATGTTTGTGGCTGTGATGAATAATGTGATAAATAATAGTGATAAATAAAGTATCATGTTATTTTCATGTTCTTTATATTGTTTTTCTAATAAAGTGGCCTTAATTAACAATGTGTGATTTTTGCAACGGCTATATGCCTTTGTTGACGTTAATATGTCATATCCAATCACGGGTAAATAAATAGTGCATGAGTGGCTGACGATAAGCGCTGATGGGACCCATATGGAGCTGTCAGGCGGTTGGTGGGCTGTGCTGGTCCACTCGCTGTAATTGAAAGAAATGAGCCATGGAAGTGACACATTAGTAGTCCCCCTGGAGACGCACACCCACAGACACATGGACGAGCTCTCTCTCTCTCTCTCTCTCTCTCTCTCAATCTCTCTCTCTCTCTCTCTCTCTCTCTCTCTCTCTCTCTCTCTCTCTCACACACACACACACACATATTGTATATCTCCGTGGTTCTCCTCTCACACATCCGCATGCCTGGTGTATATGTGGTTTATCTGAGTGAAACTGTAACCGCGCCGGTGTCAGTCAGGCCAATGTTAGCCAGCGCCCACACTGTACGAGACATGGCAAGGGAGATTGGGTAGGTCTCCATCTGGGTTAAGGGGATAATGAGAAACTGCCCTGCAGTGAGTTAATCAGCTCATCGCTCTCCCCAGTACCGCCATCTATTTGCTGTTTATCCCCCCTGCCTAGGGCCCCTGGGGGGAGACCTGTCTATGAGGCAGCACCTGCAGCCCTCCCAGAGCTTGATTTAGTGCTGTGAATGCTACTTGCCGGCTAGATTACACTGGACAGTGATCAAACCTTATTTGCACTCTGATTAGACAAACTGCTCCCTGGACTGACCGGGCTAAAGCAATTCTCCTTTAGTAATGTTATACTGCTGCCCAGCGTAAAAATGATTAACACGGCCCGGGTGAATGTGGCAGCCGTTCATCTAAGCAATAACCCTGCATAGCGGGTCCTGAACCAGGCCCGCTGCTATCTGCCTGGGCTACTGTATACAACTTAGAGCCTTCTTACTTTCATGCATTTTTACATTTGAAGGGGCATTTGGCTTGACAGCTGCACTATTCGCACTATGGGCGATTTAGACTATAGTTATATTCATCCTGACCTGTGTGTGTTTGTAGGAGTCACACACACACATTCTAGCCGGTACAGTATGCAACACCAGATTAGCCAGCAATTTATTATAACCATGGACCATAGTTCCTTCCCTAAATACAAGTACACATACTCAGACTGTGTCTTAAATACTCGGTTTGATCACTTATTGAGTTTTTGTTTCTCCAAATTATCATTGGGTTCCATTGTAACTCAAAATCATATTTAAAAAATACCGTCAATTCTTAATTCCCAAATATAGGATATCAATATTACATTCTTAATTGTAATTATGTTCATATTAATATGTCATCTTGTCATACTGTTAACTTTGGGACTGGTTCATTAAATCACTTTTGACCTATCTCCCAAATACTTTGAACTAACTGACGCTTGTGAGATAATGTCCTTGCTCGTGTTTTGAATTACCACTACACATTATCTTCCACATATTTTGCAGTATTGTATTTTGCATATATGCAGTATTTATTCAATATGAACATATCTAATTTATAAGAATGATGTCAAATGACAAGGACTAATGCATACATTTGTATACATTTCACTGTTTTAAGAACAGTTAAAATAAAGGCATTAATTGTACAAGGCAGACATAGAAGGTCAGATCAACCTGTACTAGGAACAAATAACATTCAGTATTCTGTAGTATTCATATGTATAGTATTTAGAGGAAGGTCACTTGTTGCATTCAGAGCAGAAAGCACTCTAGCAACATCATTGTGCTCCTGAATTCAGCGCTTCAAAGGCACACAAAGCCTGCTCTTCACACCAAATGATCAGGCCATCTTAAATATTTACACAATGCACCTGCGACTGAATATGTGCACTCTTTTCTTTCACCTGCCCCTGTGTGGAGGTTATAAAAGTATTAGCAAAGCTATTTTCTGCCATTCACCTTGATCTCCATCTTGAATGCTACTCAATGGAGTCTCTCCATCATTTCTCTAGTATCCTCTGTAAAACCATAATCCTGATGCAAGCCCCACTTAGAATCATGCCTGAAAGAGCAGTGAACATATTACAGAAAAAGGGCCATTATTATGAAGAAAACGCATAAACAGTGGAAAAGAATGGAAGGGCAATGTTCATAATGGAATCTGAAAGCTTTCGTTTTTGTCCCCATTGTCTCTGCTTCCTCCTCTAAACAGCCTTCCCTATTCCAACTATCATTGCAAAGTTCTTGGGTAGAAAATGAAGTGCATTCATGCCTCCTGAAAGAGGCTTTTAAGGTTGAGTACAGCTCAGACAAAGAGGAAGGTAGACTAGAGCTGGCCTGGGAATGACTATATGTTTATAACCTCGCTGAGCACAACTCCAGAACGTCAAGGAACGTGTGAATACAAATGAATCAAACTGGCCACAGAGCACATCCAAGCCACAATGCTGACAGACTTATTGGTATTCATCAACAGATTGTGTGGCAGTTGCTAAGGTTATATGATGCATTGCCGGTATTGTGAAATGTTTTTAGATTGTTAAATACAAGGTTTCACAGATACAAAATATTGCTGTTGAATTACAGTTTTTGTTTTCATATTTCTCTTTTTAGGGGAAATTGTCCTTTGGAGTGGTATTACTGTATTTGTATTGATTCAAAGTGCTGAAAGATGCATCTTGAAGATGAATGTACGTTTGCGATAAGATACAAAGAGCATTTTTCTTCGCTGTCAGCCCCCATCCCGTTGCTCCCAGCCCCCTTCTCCACTTCATTTTGCTAACTGCTGCTCGACGCGCCTCCATCGCTGACCCAGCATCAGCTTTCCTGCTCTGATAAATGAGCCCCTTTGAATTGATGGCAGGCTGGAGGAAAAAGAGATAATCCCAGATAATGTGGACACAGTTTTCATTTCTTGTCACCCAATTAAACTGCAATTATCCCAAGTGCGGGAGAGGAGAAAAGTGGAAAGAATGGCCAAAGAATGGAAGAGTGAGGCTCCCTGGGACTCTCTCTACCAGACACATTAGCCCAGATTTGCTCCATTCTCATAAAAAGAGAGCCATTCCTTGCACTTGGCAGTGCACAGCAAGTGGCAGACCAGATGCAACCTGGGGCTTAGAGTAGAATGCCTGCACAATGTACTGTATGTGCCGAGCCTCAAAGTGGCTGTGTACACAGGTTGTCTCCCGCTAAAACATGCAGTAAGGGCATTTGTACATCTCTTTGTGATTTTAAGCATAGCTACGGACATCAATGTTTCATTTTTCATCCCTATATAATGGTTTTGTTTTAGTTTTATACTAATGAGCATGGGTTATGGTCAAATATACAAAAGTGTATTTTCTAAAAGCATTGTCATTGTGGCTACTATAATCAATGTATAGGAGCCCATGTAGCAAACTACACATGGTACTGAATTTCCAAACTGTTAAACCGTTCTGAGCATACCCAAAGCTACTCTGACCCAGAGCCTGTGTGCCTGTTTGCTTAAAAGAATCGACTGCTGCTTATAAAAGGGAAGCATCTCTTGTCAATTGTTTGCCTTTAAATGAAACCGGTCCGTGTGAAACCCTCCACTGGCACAAATTCTAAGCAGTAAATTAATGTCCTTTGTAATTACTCTTCCCACAGTAATTATCACAAGGGACAATTTATGCATTACCTTATTGATTTGCCTTGACCCTTGGCAGAGCTTAATTTGGATAGAGAAGACAGTTTTGGCTCGTGCTGTCCAAAGCAAACAGCCCCCAGGGCCCTGTTGAAGCTTTGCTCCTAGGCGTGCCACAGCCATATTCAGCCAAAGACATCTCATGGGATTATGACATGACTCTCTGTTCTGATAGAAGGCTATTTAGCAGCTCTGCTTGAGTGTCAACTTTAGCCCAACCTAAAGCCGCAAAAAAAAGACAAAAAAAATAAAGACAAAAACAAAAATAAAACCCCACATTTATTATAGTTCCCTCTTAATCTTCACACACCCAATTATTGCTTTGAAGTTTTTGATTTATAAAAAAAAAAAAAAAAATCCCTCTTCCTTGATTCTGTACTTCTCCCAGGCCCTTTAGATGAACATAAACATATGATTTACATCATTAGGCAGCTATTATCTTAAGCACACAAGCACATACAGTACTGTACTGTCTTTGATAACTGCAGCCCTTCTGCAATGGCAACTAATTGTGCACACACAGTAACGTTGTCACAGCTCTAATGTATTGCTGATTACGGAGAAGGGAGAATAATCTGTCAAAATAGGATCAATACTTTCCATAAGTGTCTCAGGTGCTCTGCGTGAATAATGGGCTGATTAAGCAACATTATTGGGGGGGGAGGGAGGTAGCTATTTTGAATGCAGCTTCTCCACCGCTGTGTCCATCAAATAATGGGCTCACCTGAGACAGATCAGGCATGAGGTGCTGACAGCACACTCACCCTACCGCAATGCCATTCAAGCCTGTGTTTTAGATAATCACACATAATAATAATAATAATAATAATAATAATAGTTTAACATTAATCAGACACATGCACAAAACTGTACCCCCCGCCACCCACACACACACACACAAACACACATGCACACACACAGCGCACCACCACATATTCACACATACTTCTGAAGATAACAGGTTGTTATTTTTTTTTTTTATTTAAATTACTACAATGCAGTGGGGGATCCTCTCCCATAGCTCTGGGGGCCCTCAAGGGTGATGGCACCCCAAGTTGAGAAGCCCTGCGATAGAATATTGAAAGAGCAAGTGGAAACATCCCATAACATTTGTCCCATGCTATGTTAGGATGGACTGTATAATCTGCTTGTCGTCATAAATGTTAGAAATGGCTATGTTACGTCTCAAAGATATGTCAGACATACTGCCATAGCTGCCATAATGGGTCCATCCAGGGACATGTGACACTATAGGGGCAACAATCAACCATCTGCGCTAGCTACGTTATTCCTTTTCTTTTGGAAAGAGGGAGTTTTTTTTCTCTGTCAATGACACGCTTATTATCTTGGTCACTTAATCTGCTCAAATAAGATTGATTTCCCCTTTCATGCCGTGTTAGTAGCCCCTGTCAGAAGGCTTCCCGGCCCTGGGAACCATCTAGTTCAAATGCATCCCCACAATTTCTCCATTTGATAGAGGTCAGAGTCACCATGCCTGTTGCTTTGACACACTGATGAGCGGACACACAAAGCTCTTTTATTGTTACATCTGATATGAAAGAGAATGGGTGTGTGACAGGAGAAAGGTTCATGTGTGTTATGAAGTGTCTTATGAATATCTAGTTATCGTCAATGTAACGATGGATAGTGGTGACACATTAGACCGAATAGTGCATATATAGATAGATGTACTGTATCTCTGCAGATGTTCATATAATCTATACCAAAATATCTTAACCATATGAAAGAATTTAGGAACATTTTAAAAAGCTTAAACAACTGTTTATAACAATTATAACTATCACTTGTAAGATCATGTAAATTAATAAATTTAACTGTGATGTGATGTACTGTACAGTATTACAGGTTCAAGTTACCGCTTCCTGACCCTAACATTAGATTTGAAGGTCCATGGATGCTAACAAGTAGTATTCCGTCATCATTCACACAGAGGTGCCAGCCGCTCACTGCCGGTGTACTGTGAAGGACGAACAAGGCGTCCCACTCGATTCTTCTCTGAAGGACGACGGCACACTATGAAGGTCCAAATAACATGTTAGCTTGCTGCCCCATGGTTCAAGGAGATTGGATCACTTTTTGTTCGTCGAGCGGCCTCAATTCTACCGCCGCATAAAGAGAGGCGGTGACCGCGGTAGAACTCAAGAGAGAGCAGGCTTTTGTGGGGTCGGGGGAGAGGGGTGGATACAAAACAAAATGTGCCTGGGTGCATCAGTTTCTCTGATCCCAACTGGAAGTATAAATGTATCTGAGAGATGAGCTATCTACAGGGGACTGTGCCACAAGCAAGCCCATTCTTCCCTCTGTCCCTATGATGAGTTATCAGACCTGCATTGATAAAACTGATAAAGGCACCGCTATCAGGTGGCGGTCTGGGTAATTACAACTCTCTATTTGGGTCTTTTGTAGTGATGCTGTGCCGATAAGGGCGATATAATGAGGAAAAAAGGCTTCTGATAATGTTGTGCATCGTGGAAAAAAGAAAAATCATCAAATCATCTCTGTGCCTACAGGGAAGGTAGTGTATTTTGATTTAAAATGCAGGTCTCAGTGACAACAAAATATAAAATGTTTAAGATAGGCATTCACCCTGTGGGTGGGAATGAAAATCACTGCTAAAAAATCTGACTTCTGACAAAAGGTTGGGAAGGTTGTGCTTTAATGATCCCGGAAGACTATTAGACTGCATTCTGTTGTTTTCCCCTTGAGGGGCCCCAGATATTCCACAGTGGGAGATTACATATAATGCTTTGACAAGCTGTGGTTGAAAGATGAAGGTCTTATCAACCTTGTGGACTCATCGTCCCTCTGTAAAGCCATTCTCCTTCCATAATGTGCTTTTAAAGTTGGTTGTATCTGCCAGTTCAGGTCCTTGAAGATTGAACTGACAATCACTCCTCTTCCCATCCTCTCTGCTATCACACACAACACACACACCCGCACCCGCACACGCACACACACACACACACCACACACACACACACACACACACACACACACACACACACACACACCTCAGGGCCATTTGTCGGTTCCAGTCCTCAATATTTAATACATGCTGCAATGTGTTCTGTCTTATTGTAGGTAGAGGTTTTCTCACTAAGGATCATGACCAACTATCAATAGTATTTCCACTAATGTGATTAAGTTAATACTGTGCTCTATGAGAGGATTATTCCTGAATTCCTCTTGATATGTGTAATATTTAGGTTGTGGTAGAGTAAATATTTTGGTTTTTCACAAACATAATTCCCAATGACAAAGACTTGAAATTCTGCCCTAAGGAGCAATAAAGACTGTATAATTAGAATGATTACAGAACTGCACAACTAATTTGGCACTTATTGAATATATTTTGAGAACACAACATTCAAAATAGGTCACATATTTAAACCACAAGGAAATATTAACTTTATTCACATTAATTATGTGTTTATCCTGACTCATTTAAGGTGTTGCTGAAGTCTGTATTATGTGTTTACCAATCCGGTCATTGTGTTGCATTGCAATTAAGCACATTTTCAATGTATTGTAAAAATAATGGCAGCCCATTAGACAAAATGACTTGTAATCTAAGTGCAGCCATCTTTAAATAGAAATCAATTGGATCCCTCACAACACTAAACTGTTTGTCGTTAACACTATATCAAAGGCTCACATGAGATAAGATTCTAGCTAATAGCATGTGATAGTGACAAATTGACTTCAAGCTCTGCCTACCATTATGTGAAGAACATTTATCCTCCAGTATATTTCATATGTTTGCTTAACATTTACAATTCAATGACACACAGTCTTGCAAAAAAGTGAATAATCTCTGAATGTTTTTCCATGATATTGTTGAATATCAATATCATTCTTGATCTTCATGGATTGTGGTTATATTTTTAGGTGGGATTAACAAAACTAGGCCACTCGATCAAAACAATTAACTAGATGGAATTATATTTAAAACAATATTGGATGTATTTATATATGTATATTTTATTAGTTACCATTTAATTTATTATGCTTTTAAATTTGTATTAGAACTATAATGGCATTATTATAGCCTAATCTGCATTATTTATGCATGTCCTTATTTTAAAAACAAGCGCAAAAAATTTAAAGTTTTAGTATCTGTGTATATTAATCATTATTAAGTATTGAACATCAAGGCAGCACATGAAAATAAGGAGACCTGTTTGGCCTGGTTGTGGTTCAGCCAGTTGAAAGGATGTGATATATTTAGGGTATCAAGGAGTAGTGGAGGGCCATTCTGTGATCAGAGAACACAACTGGAACACAATCAGCAACACCTCCCTCTCTCTTCCCACAAAACTCCTAGATAATAAGACAACTTTCATGTCACCACAAATACTCTCCGGGCCGTGGGGTTTGACATTCACCCTTCTTTTCCACATTCTCTTCAAAGAAAAAACATATTTGTAACATAACATTTTTAGAATGAAAGAATGAAAATACATACAGGAATATCACTGTCTAAGGAGACCGGATTTGGATCTTTACTCCCATCCCATCCCAGTAAACACTTTTAAAGGATGTGATTCTTTATGGTTGAGGACAAGCATGTTATGGGCAAACTGGGATTATCTTGGGATCATCATCAACTCTATGAAATTGTTGTGCTTTCTCCTGGAGTTACTGAGGTGTTGAGCAGAATAACTGGCTGGCCCAATCTCCAAGATTCCGGCACCTTGAGGGGGCTTCTATTTCAGACTGATGGCTCTAGCACTTTAGATTGAACTGTGTGGGATCTCTCTGGGCAGGAAAATGTCCTCATGGGCTTGTGCTGCTGTCTGCCTTCTATTTGCATGATATTTTTCTATTCAGGCTTATCGTCTGTCTGTGCTGTGAGGAGGGAGTGCCAGCTTCATCTCAGAGGCTGGACTCCAGCCTGTATCGGCAGGTAATTCTCCCACTCTCACCAACTCATCTTGCATTGTTATTTCAGGTGTTCCAGTGTTTTGTATGAGAAAATGTCAGTGTAACTGACATTGGTTGAGCACTGTCTAAATTAAGATGGTTTATTTCACAAGATGCAAACATGGGGGGTTATTTCTGTTTAATGTATTAGAACAAAATTTGTTTATATTTGTTTATACCTTGGATTCTAAAAAGTGCATGTAAATATTTGCTTTGATCTGCTCATGCTCTAATAGTCCTGCATGACAAAACAAAGTTATCAGTGTCAAGTGTGTCATTCCCATCCTTTTGTAACATATAGCCTATAGGGAGGGGGGGGGCAGAGAGACAAGAAAAAAAAGGGAATGTATGAAGCTTGGATTTTTGTGGAAGCATTCCAGATAAGAACTTTCACCTAAGTTAATTAACCTATGTTTCGCTAGTGTGTGTGTGTGTGTGTGTGTCGTGTGTCGTGTGTAGTAGATGCTCCCGCAGAGTGATTTAGACGCTTCTTTGCTGGAATGCTGTCGCATTGAATGACAACTGTACAAAGCAAACAGAGGTGGCCACTCGGCGCAGTGTCTCTGACTTGTAGCTGTACCGATGCGCTCTCGTCAATCAGCGCCAGGTCCTTATTGGCACGCCTTGACAAAGGTGTGCAGGGCCTTTCACAGCGCTTAAACAATAGACGACCTGATCAACTGATATTTTTTAGAACTATATATTATTAATAGGCTTTATCACTTTGTTAAGACAATATATTTAATTGCAGTCAGAGGCGCGCTCTCTGCCTCTCCGGAATTGAGCATCATTTTGGGATAACAACATCAAAACTTTTTTTCCATCGTTAATAATATTTAATATATATCTGCTCTTTAAATTGTGCTATGTTGACAATGTCTTTAATGATGCAATACAGCAACAACAACAACAACAATAATAATAATAATAATAATAATAATAATAATAATAATAATAATAATATATAATTATTATTTAGAATTGTATTATTATAATAATAATACACAACACACAACACAAACAATACACAATAATGTACAAACATGTACTTGAGATGGGATATTATATAGGACTAAATAAAATATGAAGACAGTATAAGAATGAATTTAATTCCATTTATAACCAAATTTAAAAGCACAACCTACAGCTAATTCGTTTATACATATTGTTTGATACAGCCCCCTTTTCACTGTTTTATAATTATGAAGCTACAATGTAAAAGGTGCGAAACAAATCACTTAAACATACACTTTACTCAACAAGTCTTTTAGATAACTGTAATTGCTTAGTTGAATATCCGACAACCTAATTTCTGTTATCGATTCTCTGCCCTTGGGAGAGTCCTTTGAAGTTAAACTGAAAAGGGGATTTCAGGAAAACAATTAATTTCACCAAGCACGATTAGAAACACTTCAACCCTCTTCAATAACAAAAATGCACAATATCAAAAAAGACATTTCACCTGCACATACTTTCAGTACCACTGTCAAGAAACAGACATTATGTTAACAATTATTAGCAGACATTTTTTTGGTAATACAATATGGTAAATTAAAGTGAGTTAGAGAGGAGGAGTGTATTTAACAATAACATTTATATAAAGAGTACCTTCTTTCCCTTTTCGGTTCCACTTAATGTCCAGTGGGTTTATACTGGGCTGTCAGCAAGTGTGTTGTCACCTATCCCCCTCGTCTGTTTTCCATAATCCCTTAAACTATTAGACCATATCGATATAGGTACTGTAATTTTACTGCTATCCTCAGCCAATTAGAAACTACGTTAGGAAAGGTGAAATTATATTTAGACAACATTCGTCAACAGTCAACGTTTGTTAGACAATAAACTAGGATTGCAGTAAATAACATCTTAAATCGAGTGTGTGCTTTAAGTTAAACCACTTTAGAATCACAGATGGAGATACGTATAGAACAGAATATAGAAACGCTTCCCTGTTGATCGCGCGGCCCGCGCTAGGGTGGGATTAAGCGGAGCGCTAGGCAGTCTGTGTGTGTTAACACTACTGCGCATGCTTCAGTGACACTTTCACTACCTGCCACTGAATCCCTTATTTCACATGGGCCAGCCGGGAGTTACTACCCATTCGCGTGAACGCTGCTGCTGCTGGATGGTGTTTAACAGTCTCGGGCGACAGGACGATCACAGGACACCGTTTATTCTATATTCTAGGCATATCATCGACGGATTCCACCATGAACCAGAAAACTTAACTTCTACTTTAAAGGACGTTGTCACTTGTATTATTTCAGAAGATATCCTCGTCGGTGGGATGAAGAATTGAAGTCTATGTAAGTCGAATTAGAAATACTTCATAAGCAATCACATTTTCATACTTATTCCATGTTATTGCATTTAACAATCAGGTCAATTACATTATGTCGATAACATTGTAGGCCTCTTACCATTTATACTAATAGACATGATTATTTATGTTTTTTTCAGGCAAACCTTGTGCCGACATGTCTAAACCTATGGATCACGTCAAACGCCCAATGAATGCTTTCATGGTTTGGTCCAGAGCCCAGCGAAGAAAAATGGCTCAGGAGAACCCAAAAATGCACAACTCCGAGATCAGCAAGAGATTAGGAGCAGAGTGGAAACTTCTCACCGAGTCAGAGAAAAGGCCATTCATTGACGAGGCTAAACGACTAAGAGCAATGCACATGAAGGAGCACCCAGATTATAAATACAGACCGAGGCGAAAGCCTAAAACGTTAATGAAGAAAGACAAGTTTTCTTTCCCAGTGCCATACAACCTTGGAGAGCATGACGCGCTCAAAGTTAACGGTCTTTCTAGTGGATCACTTTCAGAGTCCTTATTAGGGAACCCCGACAAAGCGGCTGCTGCCGCTGCGGCTGCCGCAGCCAGGGTCTTCTTCAACCCGTCGATGTCAGCGAACCCCTACTCGTTTTTTGACCTGGGATCGAAGATGACAGAGCTTTCGCCGCCTTCGTTTTCGTACGCATCCCATCTGGGGTACCCGGGTGGGTTCTCTGGCACTGGCAGTGTGAGCGGTGGCGCGCACACCCACACGCATACGCATCCATCCCCGGGAAACCCAGGCTACATGATTCCGTGTAACTGTACGGCCTGGCCATCAGCAGGACTCCAGCCGCCCTTAGCCTACATCCTGCTACCGGGAATGGGCAAACCACAACTTGAACCATACCCTGCCTACGCTGCGGCGTTATGATAGGCCACCCTGGACTTGAAATAGAAATGAAATGTGAAAAAAAGAAAGAAAAAAAAAAACATATTCATGCAAGAGTTTATAATGCATGCACAAACTTGTACATGTGATGAAGTGCTCGTCGTCTCAGATATCACGTGTATTGATATTATGCCCTTTTCTAAGGTAATAGCGAGAGAACTCTAATGTATCTATAATCACCTCTCAGAACTAAAGGATTGCATAAATAAACAAACAGGAGATAAAGGGTTTCGCCCTTGTCAATGTGAATACCCACGGCAGTCTATTTGATTTCTATCTTTTACAAGTTAAACCTGTTTGACTAACCTGTTGAACTCTAGGTAGCTATAGGATCATCACAAATATGATAATTGATCACTGGTTATACTGCATTAGATCAACGAATATTTCATAACCCTTTTCCCGCTTTATTAAAGAATGTAAATGTGTACAGATAAATTACTAGTTAATTGCTATTAGGCTAGTATTTGAGACAAGGACTGAAATTTGCGTATTTCACTAGAAATCCCGTGTATATTTTGAGTTTTTAACCCGTTTTATAGATGTCTGTAATATTTATTGTTTAGTGGAATAATTATGGTGACCCTGACAATTAAAGAGAACAAAACCAGTTCTGTAACATTTGCACTCGGACATGCAGAGGATGTTATTTATTTGAAGGTGATATTGAATTATAAGGAAACTGAAACTTACGGTTTTGATTCATCATGTTGGCTTTTTCTATAGGACAAAAATATCATACGGCTTAGAGCTTACCAAAGTTATCGGCCAATGATTTTCTCTGGACACCACATGTGCAAAAGAATGCGATTTAGTAACTGATGGAATTTGTATGTTTTGTGTTATCTTTTACACCGTTATGTACTTCAAACTACACTGTTGACTTGAGCAAAGGACTACAATAAAGCGTATGCGGACTTAATGGAAGGAATCGCGCTGTGTTCTTGGTGAGATAACTAGATTTTATCAGTTCTGGCGTGGTGAGTCCAGGTGAAGTGTAAGATATCCACCAAAGGCCGCTTTTGTTCGCGCTTTGAATAGCATTACTGGGAAATCTAAATCAAGCCATTGTGATCAAGAGCCAAAAACCTTATTTATCACAATTGTAATCGTGAATAGGAAGGAAGATAAAACTGAGTGGTTCTCCTTCGAGCTTTATTTTCCCAGGCGAAGAGCTGCTTTTTAGGCTGCAGAACAAGCGTGTCTTTGATGCTTAAAACATAACCTGGGCTGAGTAGGCCTATCTGTTTCCAAGTCTTAAGAAAAACAAAACTACGTTTAAACGAAATTAAATTGGACAGCCTCCACTCTTTAGGTATTGTGAAGGACACGGTGATCACCTGCTTGCGCGTGTGTGTGAGCGAGTGTGTGCGTTTGCGTGAGTCTATGTGCACACGGTAGGCTACATATTGCGTGTTTAATTCCCAATTTTCTGTAGGCTATTAATTTTGTGATTTGTGACAATACTTATAATATGTTCTCCACCTAGATTACATTAAGAGATTAATTCATAAGGAACAGAGCGATTATGCAAAACTAATTTGGACAGTCCAGGGATAATTATCTCCGTCACGGTTAATTAAACCCTTTCACCGCTTTGCATTCTCTATTGTAAATCCATCACATCTCTCCACGGAACTTCCTGTAATGTAGTTCCTGAAGTGACCCTGGGTTCCATGCAGACCATCCCTTTACAATAATTCGGATCGCCACCATGTTGTGGTCAAATAGGCCTATATTTACGTCCTCGTTATTATTTTGTTTTCTTTCTAAAAACGAAATTGTATTTATTGTTTCAATAGAAGGCCTCACGTTTATCGTTTTTAACGTTTTCTTTTACTAAAAACCCTACTGAAAGTTCCAATGTTTCTAAGGGATGAAAGGGTTGCGAGCAGTGTGATCAAAACACATGAAAGGTCTTCAGTTTGGTAAAAGAACTTGCGTTACCCGTCGACTGACAATCTCCTTCTCTTTCTTTGGCCTTTTATTATATTTTACTTGAGCAAAGGGGAAGAAGGCTGAAAGAACGTTTTTCTACTCTGGGAGCGTTTAGACGGTCGAGGGGGTTTTGTCTGGGAACAAAACGTGGGTTGGGAGGTTTTGTGAGAGTGTTGTTTGTTGAAGTGGACCTCGGCAAAAGCGGCTGCTTTCGCTCATTGTGATGAAAGCAATCAGTGGTATTTGGAAAACTGTTAGCATTGTGCACTTCTTCTGTGTCCATTGTGGAGGATTTCTTTTCACAAGGTTTTTTTTTCACCCGATCCAGCTGGCCGGAGTGAATAGCAGTGCAATGTGTACACGCATTGTCCCCGCGAGCCCTTCAAGTAGCCCACATTGAATAGAGTGAGTTGACACTGCATGACAGTGAAACAACATAATAAAAAATACATGAGCGTATGAATAGAAGCAGGCGCATAAATAAATAAAATGGGTGGCCAAAACTGGATAAACTGAATGACAAAATGGTGAAAGGGGAACAAAAAGATATTTAACACGCTAGATTAGCATTAGAATGCAATCTACAAGCCAGAACAATTGATGAATAGGTTTACCGGCCAAGAAAGAAATGGACTAAATGCCTTTTGAATAGATAGCCTATGCTTTTTTTCTATTTAAGACAGGGGTGAATGGGAAAGGTGGAGATGCAACTATGCAAATAATTGGGATAAAACTTTCTTTCCCATTAAAAAAAAAAAGAAAAAAGATCAGGAAGTAATGTCATAATTGATAACCTGTAAAGCCACAATTCATTTAATCAATGCTCATTTCAATGATAACAATTACAATTGATCATTGTTATTTAATATTGGTTTAACATTTTAGACAAATGGTTCAAACATATATAAGACCAAAAGGTAATATGTAAATATACCCTGGATGTTCTTCAATCTGAAGTGGTAATTTCAAATTGGTCAAAATTAGTTTGAATTGTAATGGCCAATATACATTATGTACGAAGAACATCTTAATTGACTCTCCACCCACAATTATCTAATTAAAATATGATTGTATTTGTTTAAGTGACAAACATGAATGAATAACGACTGATCAATGTGATCCAAGTGTTATTCAATACTTTCATTAAAGAGAATGATTTCTGCTGAATATTGGTTTGTTATGCTTACTTGTAATTGAAAATGTTTTTAAATGAAATACAATTTCAAGTAAAGCAAACAGAGAATGGGCCAACTCAGCTTATACATAGTTTTTACTGAATGTTGTCAGTTAGGTACAGTAGTTGTAAAACAACTAGTCCAGAGCAATAACAAAATAATTAATATTGCCATAACCACACTGTGTTTGTTCTTGTACAGTATAATATGCTTTATATTGTTATCTAATTAATGAATATGTAGTTGAATAAATAAGTTATTTTTTTAGTCTTTCATGTTTCATATTAGCAACATTTATGTATATAGTATACTGTACATACTGTATATGTGTGTGTGTGTGTGTGTGTGTGTGTGTGTGCGCGCTCGTGCGCGTGCAGCAAAAGCACAGAATGCATAAATTACCATTTCCGATTGATTTAAAAAAATAAATATATTTGACATACAGTCTACACATATTGCATATTCAGTTTGAGCAATGCACTGACAACATAAAGGTTATTTTATAAGAGTTAAGGCATCGGCTGCTTCGTGTTCTTACAACCCCCTTCATTCCCCCTTCTGATGCCCTGATAATATTATGTTGTAGTGTTAAACCCTTTATGTGCCTGTAAGACATTTGTAGAAGTGAGATTAGGCAAATTAACATATATGTATGCAGCGGATCAACCACGTTGACCTCAGAGGGATGTTGAATGGGTTTCACAGCCATAATTCACCTCGGGCTGCCCCAGAAGGACGTGGATTATCACCCTGTTTCAATGGCTTGATCTGGATCACATTTAGCATGTTCTTCTTCTGACATGAATAATATATCAGCACACCCTCTTTGAGGTAGTTCCCTCTGTTTGTTTTCAGGGCTCTGTTTGTTGGTGCTCTCACCTGACTGAGGTGGGCATGTGTCTGGGTGCTGCGGTGAATGATGCCCTGCTGGGCTGGCTTCTCTGGGTGTTTAACCTCAAAGGCTCTAATCACTGGGTTCTCCATCTTATTTTAGGGGAATCAAAGTGTGAAGAGTCTCTCCTAGAGCAATATCTCCATCATCAAGTTGTGGCAGGAATGTTTATGACGGTTGTGTGCCATATTACCTGTAAGCTCCGGAGTAGGTGCCTGGTGTATTTTTCACTTCTCTATGCTCCCAGGAGGGAAAAAACGCCAAAAAAATTATCTCACATTGCACCTTTCCTGCAACACCGTAATGTATCAAATCAAAGCCTCAAAACCATATGTCGCTGTGCCCGGGGTCACCTGAAGAAATTAGAAAGTGCTGCGAACTGTACAGCCCATTCCCATAAACATGGCGCGCACGCTCTTGGAGTCTGACTTTGCTTTTAAGAAGTGCAAGTTTATTTAATGGTACATAATGTTGCAAGTAGCCAGGCCCCTGTTGGAGTTCAGACAGGGGATGCTTCATGTGGAGGGTGGAGGGTGGTGGGTGGAGGTGTTGAGGTTTAGCTGAGCATATCACTTTGTTACCAGGCAAGACGGTTCATTGCCAATATCCAAACAGATAACACTCTCCATTCTCATACAGCAAAGACACCAGCAGAGATCAAAGCATATTGGTTTATATTGTTACTAACCCACTTAATCCCTCAATTATTTGTGTTATTCCTCAAAATAATTGAACACCATTTGCATTTGTGGACACTGCCACCTCCACATACAGTAGGAAGGGAAGAATAATGGAAGTCACAAAGGAAGGAAGTAAGGAAGGAAGGAAGGATAGGTGGAATGGAAGGAGGGAGGTATATGACAATTCAAGGTGTCTCTCCAAATGACAATATATATTAAAGACAAAACATGGACCTATCGTGAAACAAGCCTAATATATATATATGCTTTAACAACTGAATAAAAGACTACACATGTGTTGTTGGTATAATGATTAAAATGTATTTTAGCATTGCAGGAGGGTAAGGTTTTCTGATTGATCACATATTTTCTGATTGAGCTGTTTTACATTTTTAATTGATCAAGTAGCCAATTGAGCTAAAAATGCTGTAATGATCTGCTATGAAGACCCCTTTGAAAATGTTTGCTGTCCCCATGTCAGGTTAAATAGAAGATGTGTCCTGCACTCCTCAGACAGTCTGGCTCTACAGCTTCCACTGCTGTTGGAAAAGGGAATTACACAAAAATACAACATACATGGTGTACAATGGTGTACACTGTCTTTAAGTGAGAATATAAAATTAATAAGGTCTATGTTTAAATTGAGGTTGAGATCTGACTGTAAATTAGTCACTTAAATCCTCCAAAATGTTACAAATCCATCATGTGCGCAGATTTTAAAAAAGTTCTATTAACTTTTTTGACATTATTTGTTCCATTTCCAAATGACCGCTGGCAGAGATGGCTGACTCTCATATTAAATTCTCAGGTTCGTAAGAAGAAGAAAAAAAAAACTGTCCTATGAGGAAATAATGAAGCTGAAGAGTGGATGCCCTGAGGAGAAGTCACAAAGAATTATATCCTTCTATACAGGACACAGGGATAAGATAAGTGCCTGTCAGTTGGAATTCTCTTTGCTACATGTGCCTATCAATAAAAAAATGATTATATTCTTTGTTACTACAGGGAAGATCTTGGGGGCTCTAAGATTGCACCTTTAATGAGAAGGAATGGTTGTTTCCTGCACACCCAAAACGACACTTGAGGTAAGTGAGATGTAATGCCATCAGTTTCATCCCTCGGTTTCTTAGTGAACCAATAAAATATAACATTTCCCACATTATTTGACGGGCCTGATATACATTTCTATGTGATAATTTGTTAATTTTGAGATGTGTGCTCCTAGGTTGTGATATTACAGTTTCACTTCTCCTGCATTGTCAGAATACAACATTGCAAAACATAATGAAATGACAAGGTGTTCCATAACTACTTCCAAAATACTGACTTATTATAATAATAATAATATAAATAATAATAATACATTTAACACAAAGTATTTTTCCAGCAACTACCAGTTTTCCTAACTGGAAGGATGAGGGGTGTTAATCTGGGTGTTTGATACTGCTGTCTGTGGTGGTATTTAATATATGTGAAAACATGAGATTTTTTCCAACTACTATTTGTAACACACTTTAAATTAAAAGAAACCGCAAAGTACATGACCAATAGCTTTAAATTACCAATGCAAAAAACACAAATGAAATTGTATCAACCAAAAGCTTTCATAAATAGGTGAGTTTTGAGGCCACATTTATAATCTTGGAGGTTTTGGCAAACAAATACTAAAGTGTAAATATGTTTTGAATGTGTATCACTGAGGGATGATATCTTGTGTCATGGTTGTGAGATATTTGTCCCATTGAAGCGACACTCATCTCACATGTAGCAAATGTATTTTATTACCCAGCATGTACAGCCATTATGGACTGTAACAGCCATATAGAAGGAGAATTAACAATGTTGTATAGAGAATCAAACTGCACTCTACCTATGACAACAAAGTACTAATTTATAGTGGAGCCTTATCATATTTAGCAGATAATTCCTCACTTCCTGGGGACCTCTTAAATTTTGAAACATGCTCGGCTGATGACATATTTGCTATTTGTTATACTGTCTAAGGAGCATGACTTCATACCTTAATTGCAAAGTAATGTCAAGGTCCTCAGAACAAATCTATTATGAATGGTGCTTGCATACATCACACACAGGGGCCCCATACACAGAAACTAAATGCTCTATAGTTACACAATAACGCCATTGTGTCATGCGGTCATTTTCCATATGCTTTGTTATAAGAAAATGGACTTTACACATTATGACTCTTAAACAGTTGTTGGGCAAGTTACTCAGTACTAAGTACTACTTACTTATTACTCCTTCAAAAAGTAATAGCATTACATTACTTATTACTGGGTATTAAAAGTAATTAGTTACATTACTAGTTACATTACTACATTACTTTCACAATAACTATCCTGTCCCGCCTCATCCCGAAAAATCCTGTGTAGCCAGCTCATTTTAGAATTGAACCATCTTTAATTAATGGAACAATAATTAACCTAGTAGTCAACAATCAGCCAAAGTGAAAACATTGCAGCCTCTCAAACCAGATGATTGGACAGGTTGGTTCAATTAGCCTACCTTAAGTTTGCTCGGACCAGAAATCTTGTTTATGTAATGCATTAATGCAGCATTACTTGGACTAGTAATTACACTAATTACTGTTTTGGAAAAAGTAATTAGTTACACTACTAGTTACTGGGAAAAGTAATAATATTACAGTAACTAGTTACTGCCCCTTAAACATCTCTGAGGCACGTTCACACTGCACACAAATCTGGTCCATATCCGATTTTTTCGCCCATAAGTGACTCGGGTATGATCTTTTCAGAACAGTGTGAAATCACATGAAATCACAAATCACATGGAATCTGATGTTTTCTCATCAGATCTGGGCCACTTTTGTATGTGGTACTAAATCGGATACATATCTGATTATTTTAAATGCATCTCAGTCTGAACAGTCAAAACAGAATGCATGCGACTTTGACGTCACTCTATAGACATTCAATGTGTGACTTGCCCTCGCAAGCGTAATGGCTCACTCCTGGCCATTGTTGGTTGACATTTGTTACCTCTGAGCTGGAGAAGTTGTAGACCTCCTCGCAAGTGAACATACAGTAGGCTAAATAAGGAAGTAGTCACTGGATGGTCAGATCGAGGTGATAAAACCATTGCATACTATACCTGATCATCGTCCTCCCCCATGTTAAATGAGTTGGATAGAGCACACGAGGCGTAGTCTATATATTTGCTGCCTCACGGAGCAGACAGTGCAATGTAAATACAGTAGCCTAAATTGTAGAAGCAGAAAAACACAGATTAAAAGAAAACATTTTGCATGGTTTTTAACCCCGCCTCCTTGCCCCACAACTTGATCAATAGCCTTGACTGTTGCCGAACGTAACAATGCACGCGATAAAAAACTTCTACGGGCAGATGAAATCCAATGGTAGTCTGCGGGCAATGTGCATCATGCCTGGCCGAGAACATATTACATGTGAGTGTTTAACAGGCTACAACCGTAGTAGGCTATATTGGGCTTCTGTACAAATTCGCTGGCTTCCACCTCACATCAACTTATACGGCTGACTTTGTTGCTCTCAGTAAATGTTAACTTTCATTCAACACAGCGCGCCGCATGTGACATCGTGCCACATTCAACAGGTAATGTGAACATCAAAACAAAAAAATCGGATTTGAGCACTAAATCGGAGCTGAGCACTTGGGTGTGCAGTCTGAACATAGAGGTCTTCGTTTTTAATGCTTTGCTTCTTTATTACGTTTAAGACACAAACCTATTCATATATACATACAGTACATTTATTTATTATTATATCGTTAATGTACATTGTCTTTGTTAATTAGCATAGAAACAAACCAAGCAGCACCACGTGGTTGCTCAGGCTGCATTTAAAGAAATATCTTAAAGATACACCCGCATTAATTCCACCACACCACACCTACTTTTTATCATCTGAAACAGCTAGGTCACATAAAAATACTGAACTTAGAAATACTTTCTTAAAGTTGACTAGAAATTGTATTTTCTTTTATTATTATTATTTATCAGACCTTAACAGTGACACGAATGAACCTCCAGTCTTTGACATTATAGGGCAGACAGGTGTAAAAATATACATAGTAGACACAGAGAAAGATCGCGAGATAGGTTTATGTATGTAGGGCACTAAAGAACTGCTGAGTTTATGAGCAGTTGCTGTCAGGTTCATTATTCGCCCCAATGCTGTACAGCAGAACCAAATATGTTTGGGTTGCTTTATCTCATTTCACATGCTTTGTGATCTCTTGGCAGGCAAACATATATGGTAGTATTGTCAATGCATGTATGTTTGTAGAGTTTATGAGCAGCCAATAAACAAGTTTAAAGTTTACACCCCTAATTTGATGCACAATAGATGCTGACGGCTAACTCGGTTCGCGCAGGTTTGAGGATTCAGCGATAATTCTTCTCTTACAGTATATCATCCTCACACTACTTGAACGGGTTCTAGTAGAAATGTGCCCCGCATATATTGTGACACAATATAACGTGACACGACGATTAATTAGTTCCTATATTTGTCTTATTTTAGCACTTCAACGTTACCACCTGACACTGGCAGCCTGTCACCTGTTCCCTTGGATACGCGCAGTCAGTGTACTCAAAGGTGGCAAAAGAGAGCCGAAATGAATGGAGTGTGTATAGCATTGCAGCCAGAAGCGATTACAGAGGTAACACGAACACTTGGAACAGATACTAAGACATGGCTTTTTGTGCCTTTTAAATTGCTGGACAGCTCCGGGGCTGACATTTAAAACATAACATCACCAAACAAAAAACACATTAAAAGAGAAAGGCAGAGCAGGGGGCTTTAAGCAAAACCTGAAATTCTAGTTTTGGCGACGGCTACTGACCTAAATTTCCTGCCCCTTTCTCCTCCATAACGTGCTACTGCAAGCCCAGGCCCCGGGGTGACGTATCCCTTACACAGGGATTGCCAGTGCATTTACATACCATGGTTAATGAGAGATCAACACCAGGAAAGCGCCTTGAATATAAAGCTTTCTTGTAAAAAATAATGAGCGAGCGATTGATCCATACTCAAAAAAGCCGGTTTGCTGAGTTAATACCAAAGGCAGATTATAGCCAGTGCCAAAAGTGCCCTGGCATGTGGCTCCTCTTGCTTAGAGGGTCCCCAAACTTGTCATCACATTAGCGCATGGTCAAGGAGTACATCCTACCGATCTCATAATCTGCTTTCGTGCACAATTAGCCGCCTATAATAAGGCAGCTGCCTGGCTGCCGGCGAGGAGAACATGGGGAAATCACTGGGTTTTTCAGAGGACGGATGGATCCTTTACCCACCACTGGAATGAAGACTCTGAGGTTACAACTCATCACTCACACTTCTGTTCCACGTATTAACGCTGAATGTTATGACAACAAGGAGACGTGCTTTGGTGTATTGTGCCGGGCGTGTATTGCACTTTGATGAAGATGACATAGAACGATGGGGGGTAGTGACAGTGGAGAGAGAGAGAGAGAGAGAGAGAGAGAGAGAGAGAGAGAGAGAGAGAGAGAGAGAGAGAGAGAGAGAGAGAGACTGTGGCCAGGGTAGATCTGCTTATATCAGAAAATCTGATGTTGGAGAGGGTAGAATGGCAGGGGACGGCAAGTTTTCTGAATAAAATAATAGATAATTTCCACTCCGACAAAGGCGAGGAAACTATGGGCGAGGGGATGAAAATAGCAGGGACGGGATGGAGAAGGGAAGGGTTTTGAAAAGAATAAGAAGAATTCAGTCCCGCTGCTTGCAAGGGAAGAGAGAGAGAGAGAGAAAAAAAACACTGATGACACCGGGATCTATTCTTCCGCTCTCCCCATTCTCCGCTGCTCGCCTCGCAGAACGGCGGGCTAAGCTGGAAGCTGTAATGTCATTAAATTGCAAATGCTTTTTTTTTCATTTCCGACACACACTGTTTACTTATCTGGCAAAAACATATGTTGGAAGGAATCCGTTAAATTCTGCCCATTGCCTTGGGTGAAAGTGCAATAGAAACGGGCCTGCTGAGCTCTTTCTGTCCTCTCCTTTTAGCACTCTGCCTTATCTACAAGGCTGCTTAGCAGCAAACTGGCGAGTTCAATGAAAAATGAAGATACAGTGCGAGATTAGGGAAGAACAGTGCGGGGAGAAATGCTTGGAGAGAGGGTCATCCCATTGCAAATGATTTCACTCCTCTCCCATCTGCATAAATGACTATTTTTAAGGCATCTCCTGCGTCTGTATATTTTTCTCACTCTGCCACACATTTAATTTCACGCCCCGTGTTCTGAATATGCTTAAATGCATATCTCTGATGCACCTTTAAGCCAGAGGAAAGAGGGTGGGTGGGGGGGGGGCGAGGGTGTGCGTGTGGGGGGTGGAGAGGATACGAAAGCAAAATTAAAGATAAAATGGTGTGATTTGCACTACAAGTCTATTACTTTATGGCATTTACATATAGTTTACCTCTGCAATTCCGAGATTTTCCTACCACCTTACTATCAGTATTTGGACTTGTATAAATATGTATAAATCTTTGTTGAGAAAAATAGAATTCTTAGCCGACACTGGAAAGTTTAAAGGATGCACTTTCTTCCCTGAACTTCTCCCTTTGCTCCCCTTGAGATCGTCAGCACATCTGCCGGGTTGTTTTCTTCCGGCATCAAGTCCTGCCTGCCTCCATGAACCCCTCCTATAGGCTCCTATAGCTTCACTGGCGTGGGCCGTCCAGCCCAGGTTAGTGGTACGGTGTGACCTTAATTGTAGCCCCGTCTACAGCCTAACAGTGGGTCTGGCTCTCAAACCTTTCACTGCTGACCCTAAAACCTAATTGGCTTCTTCTGAATGCTTGTGATCACCTTCTTGCACACACATGACATGCATGCCTAGCAAAAAGGATATCCCGTAGCGTAGATATACACAACCATAAACGACACAGAATAATGCAGGTACATTTGAATACATATCATCCTTCCAGTTAATATCTGGGTAGTAACTGCAAGCTAATGCAAGAGGATTTCAACTGTCCGAAATCATCTCACAATCATCTAAAGAGCCCATCCCGTTAAATTGTCAATTAGTCATGAATACTTCCACATCATTTATTAGTGAAAGAAACGACCAAACTAACAAGCTCAGGTTTTACAAAGTGACAATTTGAATAGTGGCTGCATGTGTTCCGCTGTGCTATCAGATGGGCGTGTTGTTCTACACCGGCAAGGAAGTTTTGGTGTAGTGCGGAGAGCCCGCCCTTATAGTAGCAGTGAAGGAGAAGGCCTTGGATTGGACTGGGAATGAAAGGGAGAGACAGAGGCTATTCAGAGCACGATTCCTTTCCTTCATTGTCTGCCCGCTCAGATTTGAATACGCTCACTCAGAGCAGATTGTTGCCTTTCTGTCTCCTCTTTTCTATTTGCAATTAAATGCATTTCAAATGGAACAACTGTACAGAAAGCAATTCCGATAAGGGGGGAATTCCACTGCCTTTAACCTCCTTTGTAATGGCTTTGCATTTTTTTGCTTTCTTGTTATGTGAAGTGCACAATCACAACCTATCTTTCAAAATAAAATGCCATACAACTTAAGTAGTGCTTCATTGAAAATTAAAATGCATTTTAAAATAATTTTTTAGTTGGTTTGTGTTGCTCTTGTGAGCCAGTCCCAGTGGTTCTTTGGTGCTGTGTGAGACAGTGTCATGATTGGACCCTTGCGTGTTGAGTAGTAGCCTATATCATACACTGGTCCTAAGCATGGGATGAGATCAGTCAATTAGAATTAATGTCATCTGGTCATTTATGGCTAAACATCCTCCATGTGTATTGTGTTTGCTTTGTGTGCTAAGCATCAACTGCAAAACCAATCTCATCCTCCAGACATGCATTTTTGAAGGATTTGAACGCTGTAAATAACTCCAAACCCTCTCTTACGAGGTTTACCCCTGGAGCACTTTGTAACTTATCAGGGCTGCCTTGTGCCTCCTCTAATGCTTGCATTATGCTCAAATGTAAATCGGTAAGCTGCCAGAGAGGTGGGCGGGAATCACTGCAGAAAGAATCACTGAAGGGTCTAGCCAATATTCTGATTGGGGCATAGCAAAATAAACACTATAGTTCTCTTTTCAAGCAGCCACTTTATACAAAAATATAGCACACTGCCTTGTTGTATTTTAGAACAATTGTTCTCAAAAGACTAAAAATCTTAATTAACAGAAAGTGAAACCTTCATCATTGAGACATTATCACGGGTTTACGAAGTTTGGAGGGTTGCAGGTTATTTTTCAAAATCTTAATGCTCTTATCCATGCAAACGGAAACTAATATATTCTGAGTGAATGATGCCTCAGGGTCAGTTTAGTATTTCTAATTTCCATCTCTAATGGGACAAGGGACTGATTAGTAATTAAGACAGGCCCATTTAAATGCATGTAATGAGTATTATAGGTTTCCTATATACTGTGAACACTGAACTGATGAAAATGGATAGCATATTTCTCAATTTGAACGCATGTTGACCTTTAATGGTAATTAAGATACAACAAAGTTCTTCATGCTGCTTGTCCTTGAATTTGCTATATAGTCTCTTGACTATATCACCGGCATCTTCCAAATAATTCACCTCAAGCGTGTTTCACAGCACAAGTATTAATCTTATTTTCCAGTGAATAATTTCTCCAGTTTGCTGAGAAGTGGGTTATACAGAGAACAAACTAATGCAGGATGATATGCGGCCCCTAGATATTAGTTTGAAGGTGGATCGGAGTCTTAAGGAGGATTAAAACTCTATACAGGCCAGCCATTTTATACGTCTATATACCAACCAACCCAGTGTATATATACTGTCACTCATTGCTTGACATGCTTGAGATTTTAAATGATGACAGTTAAAGTACAAAGATGTCCAATCCCAGTCTATTTCATGGCATATTTGGTGAAGAAACCTGAAGGAAAAGCAGGAGTTAAGGCCAATCATTCCTGAGAATGAGGTACACCAAAAGCAGCAATACTGCCCCCCTCCTAATGTTTAGAGATACTGCATCTCTCTCTTTCCACTGCTGACAAACTGAATATAAAATACTGTTTATTTTTACAGCACCTTTTCTGAAATTTTTTTTAGTTTATTTAAAGTATATGGTACTTTAAAACATAAAAACAACCTTCAAAATGGTACAGAAGACAAGAACAAGGAACGAATATTGTACACTGATAAAAATACATCTGAGTGATTGTAAATGTAGCATACATATACTCTGTAATATTAACAATAACAATTTGGTTCATACTTTTACATCAATATATCTGTTGTGAAAATAATCTGCATTGTTAAAAACACAAGACATTATAATTTTTTTTCGTAACAATATGTATGCACGTAATCTCATGCAATCATTTGCGGTACACCCACACAACAAACAATTACATTGCACGCAGACACACACACACACACACACACACACACACGTGCACTTGCGCACACACACACACACACACACAAGCACACGCTCAAACACACTTTTGCACACACACACACACACACACACACACACACACACACACACATGCACAGAGAATATAAATATCCAGGACCACAGATATACAACTGCCTATATTATACTTGCACATATATTATCTACAGCATGCTAAAGAGTAAAAGTTGCTTTATGGATGATATTTACAGCCAGTCTACTGTAATGGTTGTTTGTGCATTATTTCTGAAAAAAGATATATACAATGTCCCCACAAAACTGTTACTTAGCTCAGCATAGTGTCATAAATGTTCTCCTTGGAGACTAACAGGCCACAGTAGTGACACACTGTTGATGTGAATTACCTTCTACTGTCATTTAAACCAGGATTATTATTGGCAAAGATCTAACCAGGAGCAGGCATAGCATATTAGCCTTGTATTCTGTCACCATGTGTATGCAACCTTTTACAATGTTTATTGTATTGTGCCGGACAAATAAACAGAAGTTACATTCAATTAATTCATTCATTCCAAATTTACTATTCACCATCTTGCTTTCTATACTGTATAAATATCTGCACTTATTCGTGCAGATATAACAATATTCGTGTGAATCGTGTTATTTGCAATGAATTAAGATTATGTTATTATTTGTATAAGAAATAAATAATTGTTGTCCAATTTTCTTTTTAAAATATATTTTGTTTTAGATGTGTCCCTAATGGCCTGGCCAGCTGCACACGGGTGCATGAGTCACCCATCCATCCATTTTAATCTCCAGACAACTGCTGTGCTCTTAGTGAATGTAACTGAAGTGCCCTCAATTACACTTTGAAAAGTCTTAGATTAATTTGGCCAACATGCATTCCTGAAAATATGTGCCTGTGAGCACTTCAAGCGGAATATTCACATAGTCATTAGGAAAATGGATACATTTTGCCATCAGTGTGTACTAAGTAGATCATTTCACAAATTAGGCATCACCTTCTTGTGCGATTTCTCTTTGAAATTCCATTAAAAGATGTATTCAATTTACACCACTTCAAAGGTCTGAGCACTCACTCGTCTCGCAGTTGCCTACATTTGCAATTGTTTCCATTTTAAAACAATGCCACTTCCATTGGGAATAACCTGGAGGACTCTCGACAGCACTAGCTCATTGCCTACAACTAGCACGGTTTCAGACCCCACAATGTAATCAAGCATTCAGTAGAGATAATGGCCATTTGGCCTGATAACCTATACACACCATGTATATGCCATGCATGCACTGTTTGCAGCACAAACATCAACAGCACATAAATTGTTTCCTCACAAAGCACAGCCACTAATCTATGCTAGCCAAGGCTACTTTCACATTCAGTTGAATCATAATATTGAGAGGATGTAAAAAAACGGATGGGATATGATTACGAAATGAACTATTATGCATCATTTTCATTAACCTGAAAAGAAAATTCAATTAGAGAAAATAATGGAGAGAGAATAGCCTACATTTTGTAATGCTATAGCATTACAATTCGTGTTTGCAAATAAGACTTAAGATTTATTTGTCTCTCATCCGTTTCAGTTGTTGCTATTATGACATTATTATTTCATTTGTATCTTAAAGTCTGGAGCTCCACATATGATCCATAATGTTGTAATAATAATACTAATAATAAAAATAATACTAATAAAAATTAATTCTATAATATTAAATCGTAAAGCATGTTTAATCTTTTCTGTTTGGCTCAGTCTACTTTAGCTCTCTGGCACCACCTTGTGTTTAAGATGTGATAATGTATTTTTATAAAAAAAATGACAAAATGCAATATTGGATATATTTATATACATTTTTAATTTTCCTGTTGGCATTGTGTAAGTACAATTATTAATTGTCAGTCAAATCAAAACTTCCATCCATCCATCCATCCATCAATCTATTATCTTGACCACTTATCCACAGGGTCATGGTGGACACAGAGTCAACAACATCCACCAGCTCCATGTCAAATTAAACTTCAATTATTATATTATTTTGTTAAATATACTTTACAATATATAACAGACAGCCTTCTCAACATGAGCCATCTTGCGTGGCTGACATACAGTAGAGTAGCATAAAAGATAAAGGATTACATCACGGTGTCAGAATGCTGTGGTCAACAGTGAGTTAACTTTTTCAATTCAAAACACTTCACATAGCCATAAAAATTGTGACCACATCCTACAAGGTTGATTATTTTCATTCTCATTCAATTATTTAATTATTGTTGTGGTAAACTCAATGTTACTGTCAACAAAAGACTACACAATTATGATATAGTTACTGCATGTGTTTTTCTGAGCTGTAATAGTAGAACTGACATATAAATGCTGGGTAAAATATTTGTAATAATCTTATTTATATTTTTTCACAAATATACATTTCATGGGTTTAAAATCGCTTAATATCCATTTGAAATCGTCGATGGCCTTTGCTGTCTTACAAGTGTACTTTTACTTGTACTTTTAAAATCAAACGTTAACGTTAGTGAGCCCCTCTCATCAGTCCCTTCCCTTTCCTCTCTCAGCTCCTTGAATATGCTTTAGCATTTTTCAACATTGTGCAGTGAGTGGAGTCAAATTCAGAGCTGGGGTTAAATGTAGTTTTATGGGGTGAAGTTACACTTTAATTAAAAAAAAGGTTGACAAATGCTTCAGTGGGCTGACCACCCTGTGAAGAGGTTTGTAAATATGGAGTCTATTGCATAATACTTATTCATTAAAAAAAAAGGGAATTAATTAATGAATATGAATTTGTATGTCTAATGTAGTGTATCTAATACAGTGCTCCCCCAAGTCTTATCTTGAAAGACATTTTTCTTCTTCCAGGAATTATAATGCAGGGTAATCCTATTGTGTGCAGTGAACCACACAACCACTTAGGACCCAAGGCTTGTGAATGGGACTTTTTGAAAAGGGAATATTTGTCTCTCTTTTCAGATTAGAATTTTGTTTTTTATTTGTCATGCTTACATATAAATGACATGTCTTAATGTAAGTGCTTGGGGTAGTTCTATGTTGTAACATATTGGACATTGTCGAGTATTATGATTACTTAATACAGCAACCACGTTATTAGTCACACAGACCATACAGGGTCACAAGTCAAAAGCATTGATCCTCCCATCATCATATGCTTTCCTTATGGTGGGTTCTTCCCTGTAAACAAACAACCCTTGGTAGCCTGTGGAGTCAATACGCTAGCCTCACTGTAGAGAGTTTGAACATGTTTTTGTCATATAGGCTGTTATCGTTATTAAGCTCCCACAGGCTGAATCGACCTTTCAACACTGTTGACAGATACAGTATGCTGATGAAAGCTGATGGAAGCCATTTTTTAGGTAAAACATTGTGACTCAAACTCAAAGATTGGCAGACAAAATATTAAAAGTGTGTTATTTTTTAATTACTGGAGATTTTATGAAATTGAAAACTTGCAGATGTTTGCTGATAAATATGCCTTTTGGCCTGATCTTTTTTTGCATATTAAAGTCCTTCAGACTATTTTGCTATATGTTTCTGTTATTCCTCTCAACTGTCTACATACAGGTTTCCTGTGTACTTGAGAGACAGTTGGACATTTAATTCACTTCCTAGCAAATGATGAAAGACACCCACTTACTGTATATTACAGTAGCATATGTATTTGTAGACGGCTGAATTTAGCATTGTAAAATATTTGTTCCTGTATAAATTGGGATTGTTTTTATTGTTTTGTGTCATACAATCAATACTGTAGATGGGGGGAAATGTATGTGATGTATGTATGATAATATGATATAATTGACAAACAAAACTGTATAGGACTCTGCTTTAAGTTTTTAACGATTAGTCTATACAGATTCAATGAGTTGCTTTGTAAGTCTATGGAGCCTTGAGGCAAATAACTCCGCTGTTGGTCCATATTTCTGCTGTCAGGTGACCATCACAAGACCAGCATCTTAATCCGTAGAGCTCTACTAAAACCAAGCACATAGCACAGAGGCTTTCTAAATGTGTGTGTAACCTTAACGAACACAGTCTAGCTTTGCTTTCACTGCTTTTCCACAGGCAGTATTGTAGTTATCACTCTATCTAATTCCTAGATACGCACCAGTACCATTGATTCCATGCTCGTCTAGGTGGAAATAACTGACTCTTATTGTAGTTGATTTGGTGTACAAATCAATTTGTTTCAAACTGTTTAGACGAGGCGAGGAAGGCCACAATATGAAAGCACTGAGTCTTTTCTTGGTTTGTGTATGCCTGTGGCCTGATCATACAAAGGCACAGTTCCCTCGAGTGTGCTGCACGGTGGATGGGATCCTTTCAAAGCGGTGCTGCCCTGCCCTGGGTTCGGACCCGGCTAATGTCTGCGGGATCTTGTCTGGGAGAGGAAGCTGTCAGAACATTCAAGTGGACAACAAACCCTGGGGAGGACCTTACCGACTGAGAAACGTTGATGATAGAGAGAGGTGGCCAATCAAATTCTTCAATCAGACGTGCAGGTGCACTGGTGAGTTGGTTTGTTGCTATGTAAGCAACACAATAATGGATTTCTTTATAAGATAAAAACAATCGTAATTGTAACATTTTGTGTATTGACAAACACATATTTTTCTGTTGTCCAGGCAACTTTGCAGGGTTTAACTGTGGCCAGTGTAAGTTTGGCTGGACCGGACCCAACTGTGACCAAATCAAATCTCCAGTAGTCAGAAAGAACATCCATTCCCTGACGTCCACGGAGCTCCAGGAGTTCCTGGATGTGTTGCACCTAGCGAAGACCACCACACACTCAGACTATGTGATTGCCACTCAGCACTGGCTGGGTCTCCTGGGTCCCAATGGAACAGAACCCCAGATTGCCAACATCTCCATATACGATTTCTTTGTGTGGCAACACTACTACTCTGTCAGAGACACTCTTCTTGGTAAGAAACTACTGTTACACCTCAAACTCAGTAGCAAAATATAATCTGGAGTAGTGATGTCTTTGCTCACTTTGTTTCAACGCATGTGACTGCATGCATGCATCCTTTTTGTAGTCCTATTTAAAAAAAAATACTATATAATAGCTATTTATAGATTTAATTTAAAATAGACAATGTACATCACTGTAATCTCTATTATTCTTTTGAACAGTTTCTCCTTATTAATACTTTGTAAATGGTATATCTCTGTGACACATGGTGTAATATGTAGCAAACAAAACAATATAATAGACAATGTACATCACTGTAATCTCTATTATTCTTTTGAACAGTTTCTCCTTATTAATAATTTATAAATGGTATATGTCTGTGACACATGGTGTAATATGTAGCAAACATTTTTTTGCTTTACAGGTCCCGGCCGTCCTTTCAAGGCTATCGATTTCTCTCACAAAGGCCCGGCATTTATTACCTGGCATAGATATCACCTCCTCAGTTTGGAGAGAGAGCTACAGGTAATGTACATGTCAGATACTGTAGAGATTCCCCTAAAGTACATGATGTGCTCTAATGTACATGTCAGATACTGTAGAGATTCCCCTAAAGTACATGATGTGCTGTAATGTACATGTCAGATACTTAAGAGATGCCCCCTAAAGTACATGATATGATGTGCTGTAATGTACATGTCAGATACTGTAGAGATGCCCCTAAAGTACATTATATGCTGTCTTAAAATCACAGGTTTCCTGGAAAGGTCTAAAAGAGAAAAGACTAAATTCAATTCAGAAATAAAGAACATATTTTATTCACACACAAAAATAAAAAATTACAATGATACAAATGAAACACATTTAATAATGTTAATATTAAATTGCAATAGAATGAACAGTAGTCTACAATCATATAGCTGTATTAAATATATTGTATATGAGCTGTTAATAGGGCTGCTAAAAATACTACTGTTAATGATATAAAGTGCTTTGATATTTGTTATCAAGTCCAAGAAGTGGTCACTTGCTTGTTCTTTGCAGAGACTGACTGGGAATGAAAACTTTGCTGTACCATACTGGAACTTTGCTACTGGTCAGAGTGAGTGTGACGTGTGCACTGACTCTCTACTGGGGGGTCTCAACCCAGGGGACCCCTCCTTCATCAGCAACCAGTCCAGATTCGCTAACTGGGGAGTGGTGTGCAACAGGTAAGATTAGTCAGAAATAGCACTGTCTTGTTAATTATAATCTCAGTGAAAATAAACGAAGCTGAGAGCAATTGTTGGGCGGAGCCAGGCTACCTTTTTGTATCTGGTTGGTTGAATTTGTTCTCCTTTTCGTTGATAATTCTCCAAAATTTCATATGTCATGTATATTAAGTAAGATGGAAATTTAAACCAAAACGACTCCAAACACAGACTGAAACAGGCTTAACTGAGGTGTTACCATTGATACTGACACTCCCTCTCTCTCCATTGAGTTTGGACGACTACAACCGTCAGGTGATTCTATGTAATGGCACCAACGAGGGTCTGATCAGGAGAGGTATAACACAGAGGGCTAACACATCCCTGCCCACTATGGATGACATCAGGGCATGTCTCAACCTCAGGGAGTATGACAGCCCTCCTTTCTTCACCAACTCCACCTTCAGTTTCAGGTACAGCTCTGAGTAATGGTCTTTGTTTTTGGTTGTATTTTTTAAGATAAGCGGCGTTTAACATCAAATTAAGTGTACACCATCCGGTTACAATAGAACTACTCAGCATTTCACTTTTGAATATGGACATATATAATGCTTTAATATTCCTAGAAATGCTCTTGAGGGATATGACAAACCGAATGGAGAACTGGACGAATCTGTCAACAACCTGCACAACTTGGTCCACTCTTTCCTCAACGGAACCAGCGCTTTGGCTCATTCTGCCGCCAACGACCCCATATTTCTGGTTAATAATCTGATTACATCATTTCATTCACGTGAATAACAAGTGTTTGATGGGGGCTGTCGGTTAATGGCGTCTGTGGTCCATCTTGTAGGTACTCCATGCTTTCACTGATGCAATTTTTGATGAGTGGATGAAGAGGTTTGCTCCATCTAACGCCACCTTTCCGGATGAAATGGCCCCTATTGGACACAACAGGCATTACAACATGGTTCCCTTCTTCCCCCCTATTACCAATGAGGAGATTTATGTCCCATCTGAGCAGCTTGGATATTCCTATGCCATCGCCTTGGAAGGTGAGTGACCTCTTCCACAAACGGACCAAAATGGCTCACCTTCATTTATATCCCACAGCTGAACGATGTTAAAGGGTCACTTTTCGATTTGTGAAGACAAAGTTAAGGTTGTTTTTTTTGTGTGTGTGTTTGTTTTGTGTAGGGATATGACGTTCTTATAACAATAATACATCGCTTAATATACATTAACACAGGACTGTACAGTATGGGGTAGAATATTACACGTAATATGTCTTCTGTACAGATACAGACGGAGGCGCGAATGTGTTTGTGCTGGGATCATCACTGGGTGGTGTTTTCATCGGCTTGCTGGTGCTTCTCCTTATCGGCCTGCTCTACATGAAGCAACGTAGGAAGGATGATGTTGAACCTCTGATGAAAGCCAACTTCTCACATAAGAAATACACTGAAGAAGCCTAGACTAAACACCAGGCGAGCACCAGCTGCATAACACTGTGATGCAAGGAAAACATTCAAGGATAAGATAAGATAATAAATGTGACTTTATTAACAGATCTCAAGTGTTTCATTTGAGTGACTTGACTGATACTGATATTTAGCTTTTCTGTTTCCTGTGGTGAAAGTCGCTGTGCATTTAAATAATTTACATTACAGTATAAAGTATACCAGACATTCGTTTTAAAAGAGATAGCAGTCACTGCTATTGGAATCTTTATATAGGCTACTGTATATAAATATTAACTCTTAAAGAGTTTCAAAACACAAATGCGATCCGTTCAGTTGCATTCAACAAACAGTAAGGCATAGGCATAGTTGCTTATGTAAATCATTGGTCATGATAGCTCAACACTATTTTACAATCCCACAGAACAGACTCCCTTACTGATTCAATGCACAGCAAATGCATTGAGAAAATTTACATCTAATGTTTCTTGCTAATTCCTTTTGCCACATATGTACTTTTCTCTAATATATATTTGTAACTTTTTGAACTTTTTATTGCAAAAATATTCCCATTAAAAGTGCAATGATACAAAATCTAAAAAAAGACAGATTACTTTAAATCATTACTCATAATAAAGAATATTTTTCAAGGATAAAACATAAATGAACATACTCTCTTTATATTTATGGACATGAATGTGAACATTGACACCATTAAGAAAATATGCACTAAACCAATTTTCATTGATACACGGCAAAGCCCGGTAGATAAAATGTTGTAGGTATAGTGTATAACACTGGCTAATTCCCTCAATATGCAAGGTTAGCTTTGTGGTTTATTGAGCTGACAGACGCAGAGAGAACAGTGAACATAGAGCGCTGCCTCATCTGGTGTTGTTGGCTGGAGTCTGGGCTGGATACTGTTCGGCCCCTTCAGTGTCTTGCACTCTCTGTAAGTGTGCTCTGCTGAGTAGCTTCACTGGAGCATTCAGCCCTGACCAGCCTTCACAGATTCTCATTTCACAGGTGACTGTGGTTGGCTACAAGTCTGTGGTGTTGACATGTCCATTCAAGCTTTACAGATAAATTCAGGGAGGTTTTTTCTTTTTTTTGCATTTCTGGTCAACAATGTTATTATTGTATAATATATAATTTAACTGATTTTACTGTAGAAAGTTGTTGTTGACATCATTTTATTGTTGGTACATTAGTGTTGAATGTATGAAAACATATACAATTATATTTACATTACATTGCAAGCTTTTAGAATGGTATTTTTAAGTGCTTGATTAAACTGGCAACCGTGTTACTTGTTATTGTTGTCATATTTATAAGACGTCTATGATATTGGTTGACCCAATTCCACAATAAATTACCAGAAATATTCAAAAGCATACTAGCTACAATATGCCTGGTGGGGAGAAAAGTTAATAAAATTAAAAAGAAAAGGTGCCACTCAATTAGCCTAATGCTTGTTGGGCAACAAATTGATATATCAAATTATAAAAATAAACCTATATAAAAATCAAATATAATGATAAGAACATACAATATTTGTGTTTTATTACATAACTAAGGCCCCTTTCATAGTTTTCACTAGATTTAGCATTTTGTTTTCGACATATATAACATTACTGTATGTGACATATATGTATCTAACATATGCCATACAGTAGGTTATGCGAAACCACACTAGCATAATGTAAAATAGTCATAATAACAAAGTATGTTGTATGAAAGGGTATATATGTTATGAACACTGTATGTTCATAACATATACACTTATTATATATATATATATATATATATTGTGGCGTCCAGGACGCTTGGAGGAAGGTAGAGCCACGACAGCCACAAGGCACTGTGTGGGAAGGACGCTACTTCCCGGCCAGCTGTGTGAATCAGTGGAGAGGCAACAGGTGCAGCTCACGGCCTAATCAACTCACCTCATAAAGCGGGCAGAAGAAGCCCTGATGCCAGATGAATAGGAGAGAGCAAGTGAGGAGGTCAGTGGGCCACTCGCTCCCCGTATAGTGTGGTGGTAAGGTAACGTCTCGCCTTAGCTCTACACATTACTGAACATCTACTCTACTGTGTGTTCTAGCGACCTCGAAACGGAGACACCCCTGGGAACGCCGGCAAGGGGAGAAGGAGACGATAAGGAGAGTTGCTTACATACCTTTAATTAAAGCCTGTGAATATCCAGGTGGTGTCCTCTCCTCCTTTCTCAACCATTGGGTTGTCACAATATATATATAATGTAATGTGAATAATGAAAATACATTCTATCAATCCAATTCAATGTGTTTACAGTCCAGCTAGTCATGTAATAATGTCCGTTTTGAAATGAAGCATGTGGTTTAACGTGAACACTCAACCTTGAGAAGTATGCTTACTTCTCAAGAGACAATGTAGCCATTGAACCAGGAGCAGATGACCAACCCATGATTAATCTTCAAGGAAACACACTGAAATGAAAGCTGACAGTCGAGCTAACCACGAGACACAATGATGTCATTCTTTTCCTCAGTGAATCTGAATGCTGTCATTTTAGCAGTAACTTAGGTAGAGAAAGCTTGTTGATATTTGAACAGAACAAAAACACCTTCCTTCAAAGCCATAGCACAAGCGCAGGAAGGTGGGTGCTGAGGGTGTTGCAGCACCCCAAACTTTTGACGGGCTGTAGCTGCAATGCAAAGGTGTTTATTTTTATCCAGAGAAGAGCAGTAGGCTACTTCTTGGTAATAACAAGTGTAGGATAATATGGGCTACAGTAAAACATGTTTGATTATCAAAAGGTTGAAATCGCATCAAAGATAAGAATATTTGATGTAACTTTTGATGGGACCTATTTTTTTCTCTTCTGGGAATGATGCACGCACCGCGACACCAGCACAAACACACGCTCTGCCTCAGCGTAAGGAAGACACATTTAGTTTTTTGCCGCCTAACGTCATAGACTATAGGCTACTAAACAGTGTGATTATATAACAAACAGCATCTTAAAGATGAGATGAAGTTATATCTGAAAGCTTTGACAGTAGTCAGTCAGGCTACCCCGTTTGGTGTTTCAGGTCAAGTTCTGGATTAGTCTGCGATAGCCTACAAACGAGCAGGCTTATTGGTATGTCACAAATGTATCAATTTATAGCAATCAAGGTGTTAAAATATTTGTTATGTTATGGATGGTGTGTTGCCAAGACGTGTACAAAAGGCTGATAGGTCATTTTTGCATTAGGCTATTTTGTATTTTGTATTTTGTCACTTTTTAATTTTTATTTTTTTGTCACGAGAGTGACTAGAATGCACTATTTACTGAGTTTCTTTTTCCAAAATTATTCCTGGGAGATACCCCTGGACCTCCCAAGTACGTAATTTCAAAAAGAAATATCACTGATTAGAATTTTCAGCACCCCCAAGTGAAAATGTCTTCCCGCGCCACTGTGCCATAGGGTGCTCCCTCAGAAGCTCCGCCCCCCACAAAGTGGACAAACATTGCCAAGTCTGAGATAATATTGTGTGGCACAATCTGTACCACTTTGTTTTGTTTCCATTTACAGAGCCAGGGCTGTGTAGAGACACCAGCTTTGGTTTCAGAATGCACAGGGCACAGGGACTGTGCGGAGATATTTGCTCCTGTGATTCAATGTAAACATTAATGCAATCATTTTGTCTGTAGTAGCTTTAACATCCAATCACTCCTGACCAAAGACTGTAAATGTGCGTGTACTTGATTAGAATTATTAATTAATTCATTTAAATGTTTTTTGTTTCTTTTTTTTTAAGTTTATCATGATATTAGTGAAACAATGTAATGATAATATACCAACCTATCAACATGTGATATTAATATAGAATGTGAGCTAGCCATAATAAACTCAGGCCTCTTTCAAGCACCTCTCTAACAACCATATTTTACACATACAGTTTTGCATAAGAAACAAACAAATAAAGAAAAAAAAACATTCAAAGTGCATGGGATTCTGCACATGGAGACCTCAATATCTGCCATATGTGAAAGGAACATGTTGTTTTCTTTTCTTTTCATTTTGCACGGGGTGGCACCAATGATAACACTTGCGGCATGATGCCAATCATATCAAGTCTAGGGATGGCACTGCACAAACTTTGGGGCGGGCGGGAAATCATGGATGGCTGTTCCTTTTTCAAAACCCTAGGACCCGTAGTCCTCCAGGCCAAGGCAGCCCGAGCACTGTCTGCTTCACTGTAGCTCCCGTCCTGCCTGAATACAAAAACAAAAAAACAGCGAAAAAGAGCAAACCCTGCTGTCCAAGTGTAGTCCAGCTCCCCCGCCCAACCCACCCCCCCATCCCAAGCATTATCTCCACCATCGTTGAAGTGCCAGGGCGAACATTACGGCCAGCATGGCCGGCAGGACGGGCGAGGCGTGCGGATGTGCGGCCGAGTTGTCGACGGGCCCGCTGCGGTCGGCCTCCAGCACAGGGGGCTCGGTGGGCACCACCTCTGCGTCAGTGGTACAGTCCGCGCAGCCGCTCCCGCTGCCTGAGCCGCTGCCCTCGTCGCCTGGAACGTGGCAGAACCGCACACCGCACGGACCACGGGGGAGAAAACAACATTATTAAGGAGCAGGTTCAGGCATCTTGCTTCCAGTTAGGGTGGGCTTGTCAGGGATCGAACCCATGACCTTGTCGCTGGGAGTCGAAACACCCAGACCAATAAACTACCCTGTTTTTGCTAATCACCTGGTCTAAAATGTTAGTTATTCCTCTGGGCCGTTAAATAGTTTAAGAATAATGTCCTAAAATGTGCCTGTATCACAATAGCAGCAAGATGGAGACTTACTTGAGTCTTGGAAGTAGATATCATTGCCATTGTAAGCATTTCTCAGCTTGTTGGTCATCACCCTCAAAGCCATGATCTGCTGACGGATGAATGTATCTGGTCGGGTGATGTCTACGCTGACCTCAGGGTTATTCAGCTGATTGGTCAGTCCATCCTTCTGGACCTCAGGGAAGTACCTAACACGCCAGACAAAAGACACAAACAAACAGTGGAATATCACCACGCCATTGAAGTAAGTTCCACATATGGCATTATTGACCCTCAGAATTGGCTTCACAAACAACAATAGAACACCAATGGCAATGAAAATAAAATAACTCATTTGTAAACAACCATGAACATACAATATAAGTTTCATAAATAGCAAGATGCAACAGTTTAGTCATTCAAAGCCTGTGCATGCAGGTGGATCTTGAGATAACTCTTTAAACAATCTATTTACAGTATCTAGTGACGTGGCTCCACAGCCCGGGTGCCATGACAGCAAATGAAGACACACTGTCTCTTTGTTCACTAGTCAGTATACAAGGCCTCAGAAACTCTGAGATACAGTATAAGGGACCCAGCCAGACCATGCTATGCCTTGTCTGATTGGTAGTATATTACAATTTATTCTACTGTCAATTCTCAGCATAGACAGGGTGGAACTGGTGTGATATAGGCATTACATGTGGTTCTGACAAGACCACATACTGTACAGGGGTACAGCTACAGTACAATAATGTAACTGACTACAACAGGCAATCAGGGAGTCGAGTGAAAATAATGGTCTGAATAATAGTTTTCCAGACATTGATAAAAAAAAAAACTGTTTACATGTTGGCAAGATCTCTTATTTGGAAGAAATGTGTGCGTGTAGAGTGAATGAATGTAACGGCAGAGCTAATAGCACTAGACAACTCTACGTCTGTAAGCTTATGAGAATGTAAAGAATTCTCCAGTTGTCTACTCGGAAATCACAGAGTATTATAGGATCAAATGATGGATGCGCAGTGCAGATATTTAGCTTCTTTTTTTGTAGAGTTTATGTATTCTGTAAAAGCCCAGCCAGAATTGTTGGTCATTGGTCTTATGTATAATTCAGTATAACGTATATACAATATAGTACTCTACACAATCCAAAGGTTCCAAATCAGCAAAGAATATAAGTTTCAATGTTGTTCTTCGAAAATTATACTACCTATATGACTCACTAGTCTTGTTTAAATAATATAAATACATAAATAAATAAATAAATACATACATACACAAACATCAAGGCATAAAATAATACACTATCAGTCTTCTCTAGGGTAGACAGGCTTTTAGTCTTTTTAAGATGGCCCTGGAGACCTTTTGAATAGACCAAAGTTAGCCGTCCCACCGTGCCGTATGCTGCATACCAGTCGCGAACATTAGCCAAAGAATGCTAGACAGCCGGATTTAGACAAAGCATACAATGTGGTTATTAATTAAAGACTAATACGGTTTAGCTATTACACAAGGCCTTGGCTATGTTGTAATGGAACACTAACCTGTCCTTGGTGTGGCCATTCCAGCACTGTTCATCACTGCTCTGTACAGAAGACACCCTGCCCTCTGCACAGATCTCCTCAGGCAGCCCCGACCAGAACTTCTTAGAGACCTTCAACTTCTCTTTTATGTCCACCACCTACAGTAGTACATGAAGGAAACAGCGCTGACTCTCTCTACCAATGGTACAGAAGGATAAACAAACAACAAACAAACAAACAAATATTCAGTATTCAGATGTGCACTTCCAATTGTTACATGCAAATAATGTGCACAGAAAGTGAATGGCTTGCAGATGATGGCTTAAGATGTGCACAACTACATTATGTACATGTCATCTGCATAGAAAATAAAACGTATGCCACATAGATATGTGCATGACTGCTCAACACATACAAATATCTACTAAAACAGGTATTTGCATTTATTAGGCAAGAATATGAGTTAGAAAAGATCCTGCACCCATGTCAATTAGGCGAATGTATATCAAAAACAACATGAATAGAATTAACAATACCTTTCATTTAACTTATAAAAAGTCACTTGAATGTTTTCTAAACTTCAACTGCCATTCTAAGTCATCAAAAAAACATGTATTTAACCTGATAACTATTTCTCTGATCATAACAATCTTCTGTTTTCCAAAAACCCTTATGGATTTTATGCACTGTAATTTTGTTTTGTTAATTTCATTGTTTTATTGTCACACTGTTATTTACTTTTGTCTTGTTAGGTCGACCTAGTGTGCTTTGAAAGGTGCTTATAAATAAAATGTATTATTATTATTATTATTATTATTACTACTACTACTACTATCTATCTCATTGGTTTAGATGCCTTGTACAAATGTTCCCTGTATGTTAACTGATGTTGCTTGTCCTAGGTGATCACTCCTCTCTATGTGGATCGTAGGGTGAAGAGCCTTGAGGCTAGATGCCACGGTTACCCAGCGTTTTTCAATGTAGAACTCTGTCAAACTATCTTAAGATGTCATCGCCTGGACAACATACACGTAATAATGTGTGCCCAGCCCTTCGTGACCGAAGAGAAGATATAGTTGCAGAGTAAACATTATACAGTACAGTGCGATAAACAGTGACAGATGCTACAATTGCTGTTTTGACTGAATCTGTCAGAAACTGTCAAACACAGATATCGACTGTATGCTGATACGCTGAGCAAAAACAGATATTATATTTGATAAATAAGTATTACATTTTCTAAAATCACTATGGGGTAGTTTGGAACCCACATTTAGTTGTATTCTTCTACCACATTTAGTTGTATTCTTCTAACCAAATTCTACATTGATGGATCTTTGAAACATCGAAAAAATCTCAAACTATCCATTGCGGCTTTAAGACGGCCGTCCAGATACTGTTTCATGACTTCAAGTCTCAAGACTCAAAAAACAAATACATTTTAAAAAAGAAAGAAAAAACAGATTTGTAATATTTCATTGAAGTTAAGGGAAGGCATGATAGCGACAGGTTGCCACTATTATCTGTTTCTGTCTGACATGCTGTTGGCTTACGTGAAATTGTACTAAACCTGAGCAGAACATGAAAGGTGCTGTACTGCAGTGTGATGCCGCTGTAGGCCTTGACACCGCTTTTGATGTGTTAATCCTGTCACACACCGATGCCAAAGCACTTCAACTGCTTTGATACTACCCAGAGGCTCCACTCGGTGTGTCAGATTTATGGGTGACTTTTTTTTTTTCTTTTTATAAACCACACACATTTGCTCCAAGTTGAATAATGGAAGTAAATAGACGTTTACTATTTTAAGGTCTGGAAGTCAAAACAATTTGTAGATAATTGGAAGTTCATCAAAATGTGCATGCTATTATTATGATGTAGCTGTCATTTAAAACAGCTGGATGATTTTGAATGATATAAAAATAAATAATTACTGGATTAAGGTGATGCTACTGTAAATCACTGTACTAACCAGTATTTGTTTAAAGTGGTATATGTATACAAGAATGATGGCAGACACATACAACTGCCTACTGTATGTGCAGAGAATACAAAAACCACTGGGAGAAAAAAGGAATACACCTTATCTGTCTCACTACACTAAAGGAATAGGGAACCTTGGAATGCAGAGGACGCCTTTTCAATTTTGGCAAAGGGGCAGTTTTCTTCAGTAAAATATATTTGAGTCAAAGGCTGTCTCCCTGTTCATTGTGCATTGCCCATGAATAAATAATAATACTGCAACAAAAGCCACTCGGTGCAATTACATACTGTGACCACTAGATGGCACTATGTCTATGTTAAACGTAGAAAGAGGGGAGTGATGCTAAACAATTAACAACACACAAGCTTACATTTACATACATGTGAAAATACAATCACCTCAATACGTTTCACACACGCACTGCATTCATAATGATAGGCTATGTCGTATGGCATTATAAAGGTAAAGGTGCCTGAAACTGAACTCTGCTGCTGTAACTCCACAGGAGTTGGATACACGAGTCTGTGAGACATGGCAACACATTAACTGAATTTTAACTATGTTAAAGCATCGACTGAGAAAAATATATAAATAGCCCTCCGTTTGATAGGATGACAAAGATGTTCTGATATGTTCCCTCTAATGGTATATTAGAGAGGAAGGAGAGATGATGGTGTGCTTAAGTGCCGCTGAAAGAGAGCGAGAGACCCTCATTGTGAGCAGCTGTCAGCCATTGACAATGAGGTGATACTGTCATTAGAATCATTGTGGATATCAGGAAATTACACAGACTTGGTCTTCGGCGGCATACTAAGAGATGATTATGGCGCGGCTGCTAAGACTTGTCACCATTTCCGTGATGATGACATTAGCGGTGTCATTAGTGCCCGCTAACCAAGCTTCTGCAATCATGGTACACTGATGCTTAATGTGAGGGTGACAAAGGCTGTCCATCATGTGTCATTTTGTCTCTAACTGTGACTCATGATGCCATTAATGTAGGTAGCCTGCAAATATTACACAACTCTCGCAAAAATATTCACAATAATATCAACAACAACAAGTAGCCTAAACACAGGACGATTCACTGTAGCTTTAGTTTAGTGGTGACAAATGCATAGGTTTCTACCCTTCTACCAGATACACATAGAAAAGGATCTGTCTCACCTTACTATTATTTGCATGATCTCAACTGTCATGTATTTCCTCACCATAAGCTATGTGGTGGCCCTTTTGGCCATAACTTTTTACAGTTCCCATAGGGTGAATTGTTAGAAAGGAGGGCTTCACAAAGTGTAGAAGAACTAAAATAAATTAAATAGACTATTTAATTAACCAGTTTGATCTACATTTGTAATCATATAATATTGCTAACACCATAAAGTCAACTAAACCGACTTTAGAAAATAAGGAAGGTGTTCGTAAGGCAGCAGTTTAGATCCCAAATGATAACATTCTGCAGCAAAATGTTTCTCCTTCCCTCCTAAGCTACATTCTCTCTCTCCCCCCTCTCTCTCCCCCCCCCTCTCTCTCTCTCTCTCTCTCCCTCTCTCTCTCCTTCTCCTCCCGTTCTGTCTTGCACCATAAATTACTTCGGCAGGTCTGTTGCTCTCTCTCTCTCTCATTGGGCTCCCTTACTGTGGTCTACTACTAAGTAAAAGTGATGGCTACTCTTCCAGCTGACCGGTGGTTTCAGACTGGAACCCTTACAGCCGGGAGTTTTGTAAGAAGGGCCCCTGCACTGTGGTTATATTATACTCCTCCACTCTCTCAGCTCTCTGGACTGGAGCTTGGTTCCATGGTTGTTCTCTCGCTCTGCTCCCTGTCCTGTTATTATTATCACAACGCCACTCCTATCTTTTAGTCAGTGTATCAGTTCCTGCTGTTAGGGCGGTGCTTTTCTAGGTGCAAGTCGAAACCCTGGCACTGAAAGGTCGTAGTAAGATGTTTCTTGGTGTCGTAAAATCACATTAAATAATTGTATTTTTAACCTTTTGCAAATTGTACTGTAATACTGTCTTAATAAAATGGTTTTTAGTAGTTATATACAACATTTAGTGCTACTGCATTGTTTTATCTCAAATCTACATGAATGTGTTTCTTAACATACAGTGAAATGTATTAAACACTATCAAACTAACATTAGCATACCTAACCCTAACATTAACACTGAGTAGTTTGAAGACCACAATGAACAATAACTTAACCAGGAAATGTCAGGAAACCATTTGCAAAACATACTGAAAACATCATCATATAACATACTATATAATACAACATATCATTCATATAATTGTTTATTGTAAGGAAACTATTCATGAAGAGCACTGATTTATTTATTTATGAATGAATGCCCTGTTTTCTTGTGTTTCTCTATCGTCTGCTGATTGACCTGCAGCTGCGTGGAAAAGGATAGCAAACAGGGAGTATGAACAACATCACCCCACAGCCATGCTGGAGATCCATTCAACAGTAAACATCATTAAAAACAGGACCTTGTTATATGCACTAATGCTAGCCCAACATAACCTGTCACACACCAAGCATAACCTCACATTTCAACTCACATTACTCATTAAATTCCTTTAGTACAGTGCACAGCAATATTAGCCTCCTCAACGGAATTGTATAGTCTGTACAGTGTTTACTCTTTTGTGGAAATAATTGGGTATCCACGACAAATGTGAGGAAATATGTACAGATCATTATTATTTCCAAACAATGCAATAGGATTCAATGAGATAATGGCGGCCCCGTGGCTCGTTTACATAGGCAAGTTATGTTTTAGTCGAATTATTTATTACTTCCACTATGAAGTGTATCTATCTGTTGGCTGTGCAGGCATGCATGCGTGACTATTTGTGTCAGCCTTCTGTGTATGTCAAGTGGGCAGCAGCTAAACGCCGCCTTTTCAGCTCAGCAGACAAATGTGAGCCGACAGTACATATGCCCTTGCTTGTACACGGACATCAAAAACTGACGCGTCACTGGCTTTCAAAAGGCAGTCTCACTCCTGGCTACATTCAGGGACCGCAGCGTCTTTCAACCCGACTCGCAGATGACACTCAACGGAGGTGCTGTCGGCCCTTCATAAAAAGCAGAGTGCTCACTCTTACTCGCCAAACATAACATACATCACAGTCACATACACACATGCCCTGACCAGACAGGACCAATTCAGTATTGCCTGTGGCTATTCTGTCTCCCTTTAATTATCTCTCTCTCTCTCTCTCTCTCCCTCCATACTTCTTACACGCTGTCTCCTTCTAAACACACGTACTTCTAGGTTTCACCAACTGCGATACTTCCTTCCCCATGCTGTTTAAAATAACAGTCATATTAAGCAAACACATAAAAGCAAATGATCTTCAGCTCAAGCCGCTATGAATGGTTGCCATTAGCTCGTGACATTAAGCGTATCCCCTCTGTTGCAAGTCAAAGCTAAATAAGCAAACATTCGATCTAATCATAGACTGAGCGGCAGGTCGCGCCACGAAGCCACAAGGGGCAGACGCCTCCTAGATCGACTTATTTTCCCTGGCAACCACCAGCACTGTCTGCATTAAAATAGGTTCTCATTTGATACGAACGCAGTATTCTTCCTGCATCTCAATTACAGAGTTCAAGGAGTACTCATGCCTTGCTCCCAACCGTTGCCACGCCATACATCTGTTTGTTTGAACCGGTGACCGCTGTGAGCGAACCCTGGACGCTTTCTCACAAGGAGGAAGCCTGCAGCCGGAATAGCTCTGCCCCTTCATCGCATTCTTGATTCAGTTCCACTGCTGTGTCCAGTGCGTAAAGAGATGCGGTCTTCCATGTCTGTGGCTACGTGGAGAACAGATCAGCTCGTTCTGCCATGGTGTCGGGTATCACCTCGAGGCCCAGTGGGTGGAGGTCCCTGAACACGGCTATTTAATCACTGGTGTCTACACCTCATAAAGCCCCTCTCCTGGGCTCAGGTCTACCCATAAACAGCAAATTCTCTCAACCAAGACCTACCATCTGGCTCCCAAGTGCTTTTTTTGCATATTTAAAATATGTAGCGCAAAAATAATATTGGCTCAACCTGCAAAGCGCACCGGGTAAGTGACCTCTGCCGTAATGCTTTAAATCGCACGCGTCTCCGCGCCGTGAGTTCCCTGCATTACCCTTTCGCCCTTGAGTGGAAGCAGTCACGTCAAAGGTGACTGTGGTTGCTGCTTAGAGCGGATCGCTACCTGAGTGCATATAGATGTGGGCTCTTCTTCATCCAATCAATAACCATCAGCAGAGGGCAAAAACAAATATGGTTTCCCCTCTGTGACTTGCTATGGACACAATCAACCCACTGTTTAGCTTTCACAAGATGTCCTTAACCTCCAAAACCTCCCACACCAAAATTAGTAGTTTATATGTAACAATATAGGCCATGCACAGCAGTGAACTTTATAATGTTTCTATAGGTAGTGACGCACCACTGTCTGTATGTCTGTCTGTCTGCTGTTTCCCTTTCATTGTTGCTGATTGTGTCCCAGCATAAATTTGCCATTGGGAAATAGCAGCGCGTGATCTAGCATGGACATTACAACATAGCCAGAATGCCAGGGTGGCCAGAAACATACATCACTCCCACATCCATCAGCACTGGCACCACCTGTGACAGCTATGTGCCTATTGTGATACCTGTGGTGATACCTGTGGTGATACCTGTGGTGATACCTGTGGTGATATCTATTGTGATACCTGTGGTGATATCTGTGGTGATATCTATTGTGATATCTATTGTGATATCTATTGTGATACCTGTGGTGTTACCTGTGGTGATATCTATTGTGATATCTATTGTGATATCTATTGTGATACCTGTGGTGATACCTGTGGTGATATCTATTGTGATATCTATTGTGATATCTATTGTGATATCTATTGTGATACCTGTGGTGATACCTGTTGTGATATCTATTGTGATACCTGTGGTGATATCTGTTGTGATATCTATTGTGATACCTGTGGTGATACCTGTTGTGATATCTATTGTGATACCTATGGTGATATATATTGTGATATTTATTGTGATATCTATTGTGATATCTATTGTGATATATATTGTGATATATATTGTGATATCACCTCTTTTGCTAAGCTTCTCAAGACTCATCTCTTCAGGGTTGCCTATAGCATTCTGTTTCACTATGTTCTTGCCTTAGTTAAAAGTCCAAAACTGTATTATATATCTTAACCAAATGTTTTATATAT